>OMMV01138510.1:3390-14546 GCA_900302635.1 Chatrabus melanurus
TAACCACTCCCCCCCCCCACACACACAAAAGAAAAACAAACAAATGTATTTTTTATGTAAAGATGTGTTGAGATGTGGTAAAGAAAAGGTAGAAACAAAGCACAACACATAAAAATGTATCTTGCAAAGGGTGTAGAGGCGCCTATAATACTGGATGTTAAATTATTGACACTGATGCTCAAAATGCAGAGTCTGCAGAGACGTGACATTTGAACGAGGCAAATGCAGGGAGGAAAGCCAACAAAGGGCAGAACAAAGGCCATGATAATGGAGCTCTGTGCAGAGCTCACCCAGGAATACAGCAGCTGTAGTGACGACAACCGAGGTGTTAAGGAAGGTACACACTAGGGAGACTGGTGGAGACTCCGGCCTTGTCCACACGGCTACATTTTCACAGGAAAACGGCTAAGTATCTATCTGTTTTGGCCTTGCATTCATATGAATATGCCGTTTTCACCACCCCAAAATAGAGCGTTTTGAAAACGCTCTCCAGAATGGATCGAAACAAAACGGCGGAGTCGTTTCTGTGTTTGGACAGCGAATCCGTGTATTTTGGGAAATAGTGCAGTAATATTAACCACCAACGGGAGGAAGCAGCAGTATGTCCTGTGAACGTGTCTGTGAAGTGCAGAAGAAGAGCACACACATTTCCACAGGTGAGCAATGAAGGAGTGTTTTTGACATGGTTGTCGATTTTAATAGCTTGTTTAGCAATAAACATTGCGCTGTATAATCTGTACGTTGCCTATCTACAGACCACAAAAAGCACGGTGCAAACCCTGCTTCTGTCGAGCGGACCCAGGTCCTGTGTGCGCCACTATCAGCCTCTTGCCACACAATGGCAAAATGTGACACCCTTTCAGTTTGCTCTGCACTACAGGGCGCTCCAAATGCAGAAGAAGAAACAAATACGGCTTCACGTGGACACGGATATTTTCAGATACGGCCACGGAGCCGTGTGAACTAGGCCAATGTTTCTCAATCCTGGTCCTCGGGACCCAAAGTACTGCACATTTTCCATTTATCCCTGAACTAATCAGAGCAGATCAGGTCAGTCAGGTGTGTTCAGCTAATCAACAGCTGACTGACCAATGGAACAAAAGTTCACAGACTGTTTTTAACCGTGATTTTCAGTAGTGATTTTTTTCATCCTCTGTAATGTACAGATTATAGCAGAGCATAAATTTGGAGCTTATCTAGCAAGCCACATTCATATATATAATTTAATATATATAATTTAAAAGAGTTTAAAAAACAGGGTGGAAAACCGGGTGTCTAATCAATATCTACAAATAGATGATGAAAAAAACCTTAAATTAAACTTGGAAACGTTGTTCTGCCTATAGAAAGACAGGATTACAACACCACTTAGTCATGATAACAGTTTCCAGACACCGTGTGATACAGGATATACTTTAACAATTATTTAACCATTTAAATACAACATGAACAAGGTCCTTTAAATAAAATTACCATGAAAAATAACTGCTGCAAGTAATATAAATAACTGAAATTAAACAGGGCTTGTTCACTACTTTTTCTCAAAGGCACCCACCCATTTCAGGAAATTATCTGTACAATACATGGGTCAAATCTTGGAATCAAATTTTGTGAACACAACTGCCCAAAAATAATCGATAAATAAAATAAATGCAGCATCTCAACATACATTCCACTATAGCCAAAATAATGTACACCAATTAAATATTTAATTGAATCGTACATTAATTGGCACATTGTGCTGAATTTGTCTCAATAATCATCTTCACTAACAAATCACAACTGTAGGCATTTGTAAATAAAGTATTCCTTCATCATAAACCATTATTAGTGTAATTTATAGCACAAGCCATGTATTGTATTCATGGTAACCAGGGTACTGTTGAAAAAAAACTATATATATTTGAGTCAGCTCAGTAAAAGTAACAATTTAGGACAAATAATGTTTTTTAAAGATCTCTTGAGGAGTGTAATTAAGAAGTAGCATTAATGGTTTTTACTTTTGCAAGATAAAAGGATTATTGGTCAGTTTTGAGTGGACACTGCCTCTGCGCAATCATCACAACATGGCCTGTCAGTAGCTGTCAGTGGTTGGTGGACAACATAAATTTACTTTGTGAGGTTCATTTGCTACTGTTTCAGGTAGAATTATACGTGATCGCATAGATGGACATACATACAACATTATGAAACCAAAGAGGTTGGTTGACATGGTCATTCCAAAGAGGAGTTCTCTGCACACCATGTGACAGACCAAAACGTAATAACAGCCAATAACATAATAACTGCCAATAACAATAATTTTAGCCATTTTAAATATAATAAAGCAAATAACATAATAACTTGCCAATAATGTAATAACATTTTTGAGCCAATAACATAACTTTTTGCCAATAATGTAATGTTATTACGTTATTGGCTGGTTATTACGTTAATGGCCTAGTATTTTAAAAAATGCTTTGAAAATGTAATAACTGGAGCCGATAATGTAATAATACATAAATATGACTCCATTTCTTTGAAATAAAAACAGCCTTGTGGAGCTTCATAATACTAATGGAACAGTCATTTTCTTTGTCCAGTTCTAGGCTCTTTGCAAATGCTTCTTTTATATACAGGTTGGAATGGAATGATGCAGAGTGCGACTCGAATGAATGCCCCAAGCATTGACATATCTTAGTTGAGAGAAAATTCAATAATTCTTGATAAGATCTCTGATGGTAGGTATTGAGCTCCAAGCTCATTGCCAGCATCCCCAACCATGTCAAACAAAGGGTTAGCCATAGAAGAACATCAGCATTAGGTAGAATCCCAGGTCCAGGTTGAGACAGAGAGCCAGGTTCATTAGACACAGAGGCAGGTTCATTATAAATATTCACATTACATTATTGGCTCCAGTTCTTACATTTTCAAAGGATTTTTAATACTAGGCCAATAACCTAAGAACCAGCCAATAACATACTAACTTATTAGTTAGTATGTTATTGGCTCAAAATTACATTATTGGCAAGTTATTACGTTATTGGCTTTATTACATTTAAAATGGCCAAAAATTATTACATTATTGGCAGTTATTACATTCTTTATTACATTTTTGGTTGCTACACATGTGGCAGGTTGCTACACACATGGTACACCGCACAGTCCAAACCAATTGGTGATTTATAATATGATGCACATTATCTTATTTACATGACGGATCTGAGAGTCAAACAAAAATACATGGTTTTTTTAGTTAATACGTTTGATTTTTTTAAATTTTTATATACCAGTGACATCCTCTGTTCTGCATTCTTCAGTCTCGTCTCCAGCTCATCAAGAGTTTTTAATTTTCAAACTTCTAATCGAACATCCTCTGGCTCGACCACTCTCTAGATTCTTCTGATGTCCTCAGTGAGGTACAGCAACTTTCAGAGAACCACCTTCTGGAATCTTAAAAAATAAAATAAAATTAAAAATTAAAAACACCCTTTGGTGTGTGCATGGTACTATAGTTCTGCACATACTGCAGAAAAATCACAAAGTCCAAAAGCTATAGTTTACCTGGCGTGGCTCAGACAAACACACAGATGGACTCACGCTGTGCTCCAAACACTATTACTCCATTATATATCTTAATAAGCAAATATTAACTGACATCTAGAGGGACATAATATTGTACATTACACCTTTAAATGTGTTTTATGTTGTAAATTTACCTTTCACTTTGTCCCTCTGAATGGTGGAAGAAGTTTGATGTGGTAGACAACTCAGAATAAAACAAGTATAAAGAAGAAAAATTGTCACTTCAGAAAGGGTGAGACATTTTTCAGCACAACTGCAGTTTCTGTAATTACAGTATGAAATACACAACTAAGGATAAACATATGATACATTTATAACATAATACCATACCTATACTTTATCACAAACAATGTTTTAGATGTGTTGTTTGCACATTTGTAACATTTTCACTCCCACTTAGCTCCCTCGCTTCCTGTACTGACTTTCCGATGTGGAACGGCCTAAAAATGAAATATTATAGGCTACACCAACAACACATTATAAAGCCAATCTCACTAACTATCAAACATCACACACAAACACGCGGTGAAAATAGCCTGGCATCATGTTTCGTTTATTTCGTTTGTCTCCGGCAGCATTAGCGTGCTAGCTTGCTAATGCTACTAGCTAGCAGGAGAGAACGAGCCACAGCCACATCGCGAGCAGCATAAAATAAAACCAATAGTGGTCATTTCTGGTTTTCCTTATTGAAATGTAGCAGTACATGTACTTACAAAATGTGTCATTATCGTCAAGTCTCGCATTTCTTCAGTTAGGTAACTTTGCAGCTCCCGGTGTGGCGTTGTCCTCTTCGTTTGCTTGGTTTTGTCACGTATATTTTTCTTCTCGTGCACTGATTCGCTAAAGCCGAACAGCCAATCAGAGTGCGCTCTCTCACTGACGGGCGCCAATGCCGATTCGACATATTGAGTCGAGAAAAAAGCTGCTGTCGAGGAGTGCAGACGTGCCGATGGTACGGGACACACTCAGCTGACTTACGTCATCGACTCCTGATGAGGCCAGATGGCCGACCGTTGGCCCGGTGTGTACGTATATATGTGTGCTTTTATATTCACCAACAAATTGTGCATTATGCATGTTTGGGTTAAGGTATTTCTATGTCTCTGTCAGTGTGTGCTCCCAGTGGGACTGACCAGTCAATCTACCACTCTGTCAGGGGAGCCGGATGCACATTGTGCCCAGGGATCAATGCCCTTCACCCCCTGGGACTTTTGCTTAGTCAGGGCACTTAGAGCCCCGTAAATCTCCTTAAATCCCTCGTACACTTCTGACAGCTGATTGCAGGGAACACGTGTGTGTATGTGTGCTTCAATGTCTGATGCTGTATCCATGTGCAAATATTCTATCGCACCTTCAATATAGCAAAGCAGTTCATAAAAATGACTAGCACTGTATGTATTTGCATTTTTGCAAGGTAGTCGGACGATAAATGGTGAATACTATGCTAACATTGCAAAGCAGCTCTGCCAGGCTATTAAAGTGCAATGCCCTGGAAAGTAAAAAAGAAAAAAGTGTCTTCTTTCATCAGAACAACACACAGAATCCTATCTTCCAGAACCTGGTGCAAAAGAGTAAACAGCACAATATAAGTGTTATTGGTGGTTTCCACCTGACACAGTTGTGCTTTTCACACTTTGTGCTCATGTTGTCTAAATACAAAGTAGAATGCTCATTTGTGCATCATGGGCATCTTGGCCTAAAAACAAGGTGTGGTCAGGTGCAGTGCTAGTGCACTGATATCGTCTGGCAGAAGAACGTATTTGCGGCAGAGACCAGTAAAATCCTAATGTAAAGTCCAGCCCAGACCTTTTCTGCTATTTGAAGGATGGAGTATTTTCACATAGGTGGGTTCATAACGTAAATACACTATGCTTGTATATGCAGGGATACACATTAGCCAACTCCAACCTTAACAGAAAGCTCACTAACGTCATCTGCATTAGAGTCAGAGTGAACAGTTTTTATCTTACCTTAAAAAGTGCTGCAGCCAACGCGTCTCAGCGTAGACCTGCAGACCATGTCCTTCTATTCTTTCAGGAATTTGTGTGTGAGGTCCATCTCAAACACCAGATGAAACAGCTGCACCTTATGTGCATGGCTCATGCATAGTGGTCAGTGACAACGTTCATGCATAGCAATGGATGCAACAACTAGTAATCCAAGTCTCATAGCATTAACTACACTTCCAGCTTCATGTCTCATTTGCCTACTGATTTTGCGCACGATAGATTTGTGTGCACAAATTTGTTTCCTCACCAGAAAACCTCTCACTTCTGCATTTGTCTGGATAGCAGTGTGCCTTACACTGGCACACTTGTCTTAAAGGGATGAAAGGTGACACTTTGATTGGTTGATTTTATGTTATGTGCACAACACACCCACTAATAATCACTAATAAGGTGACGTTATCCAACGTCTCTTTGCGCCCAGCACCCTTGTTTGCACTCACTTTTTGCACTGTGTAAATAGCAATATGTGGTAGAACATGCCCCATTGCCCCAAGTTATAGACCATGCGCTATAGATCTTGAAGATAAGACCCCCAGTGTCACAAGTCAGATATTGCCATGGGTACCGTGTGTGACTGTGGCTTGAGACTCAGGCCTTGTCCACACTGCTCCGGTTTCGTCAGGAGCTCCGGCTCTAAATTAATCCAGCACGTGGCCGTGTCTGAAAATATCTGCCTCCACATTGAAGCCGTGTTCATTTCTTTTTCTGCATTTGGAACGCGCTGTACTGCGGAGCAAACTGAAAGGATGCCATGTTTGGCCATCATGTGGCAGGAGGCTGATAATGACGTGGGTCCGCTCCACAGAAGCACCGTGCTTTCTGTGGTCCACAGATATACAACGTGCAGATTATACAGCGCAGTGTTTATCACTAAACATGCTATTAAAATCCGCTAACATGTCAAAAACACTTCATCTTAAGGCCCTGTCACACAGTGACGTATAACAGAAACTTATGCTTAGCCTTTAAAAAAAATTGGCAGTCAAAACACAGTGGAACAGATCCAACTGTATAAAAAACTAAAGCAGCTATCATATACATAACAGATCGTATGTCTTACCTATTTATAGCGTTTGATTCACTTCTATATAAAATAATCAGAGTGTTTTTCCAGCGTGCAGCGTTCAGGCGCTCACATGGCGTACATACCTTCAAGTGTCCTCCGCCGACAGTTCCACGTCCTTTTTCTCCACACCGTCCAAGAACGAGAAGTCTCACAAACCAGCGGTGGACAGGAGGACATCCAAAAAATTTTAATAAAATCTGGCTGTCATTTCCACAGTCATCTTCAGCACAGTGTGACGTCCTTTTTCTCCACACCGCCCAAGAACGAGACGAAGTCCCACAAACCAGCCGTAGACAGGGGGAGATAAAACAAATAATCCGGCCGTCATCTGAACTGTGTGATCTTCTTCTGTGGGCAGAACAGATGCGTTCACAGCTACAGGACATACCGCTGCTACCTCCCGCTGGTGGTTAATATTACTGCATCACTTCCCAAAATAGACAGATAGGCTGTCCACACACACATGCGACTGCTGCGGTTTTAGATCGCTCCACTCTGGAGAGCGGATTCAAAAGGCTTCGGTTTGGGGTGGGGAATACGGCCGATTAGTGTGGATGAAAGGCCTAAACGGAGAGATACTTAGCCGGTTTCCTGTGAAACTGGAGTAGTGTGGACAAGGCCTCATTCAACACCCACAATATTCTCCTGATGTGTCACCATTGGACTTCCATACACATAGATGGTAAATGGACTGCATTTATATCACATTTTTCCCTCTGAAACAAATGCTCAAAGCACTTTGCAATGATGCCTCACATTCACCCATTCACGCACACACTCACACCGATGTCAGGGTGCTGCCATGCAAGGCGCCACTAGCTCCACAAACCGGGAGCAACCTGGGGATTAAGGACCTTGCCCAAGGACCCTTAGTGATTTTCCAGTCTGACAGGGTCTGGTCTCAAGCCCACTGCTTTAACCTCTAGACCATCACCTCCCCCATACATGAACAAACTAATACCTTAGTAGTGTCTTCAAGAAGATGATGATGTCATATTTGCCAGTAAGGACTTTTTTGTAACTAGCAGGGTAAAACTTTCTACAGCAGAGATCCAGGTCCTCAGCACCAGTGGCAAAAATGTATAGATCACCAAGGAAACATAATCTTGAACACAGGTAGCAAAGAAACTGATTCCAGAAGGACATCACATTTATTCGTAGAAATGCTTAAACTGCCAGGCCTTTTTTGTTGTATAATTTTTCACAGAAGCATGAAGGTTTTTGTTGTATTTCTACATGAGAATATTTCTCAGACAACGACAAATTACTCCTTTGATACTGTTGAGAAGCAACAGCCTCCATTCTGTCCTGTGCATTTCTTAGAGGAATTAGCTTTGTACTTTTTCAGGACCCCAGTTTACTCTCCCAGTGACCTGCCAACCCTAACCTCTGAGTACCGCGTTCCTTTCTCCATTACCGAAAGCCATATTGTCTTTAAATTAAAAAGCACATAAATACTGGCTAATATTCTAGAGTCTCACTTGAGCGGAACTGAGAGCTGCAGTAAATCAAAGGCGTAGAAGAGGAGTCCAACCAGCGCATTGATACTGTGTGTGTGTGTGTGTGTGTGTGAGGTCCCTTCTTGTGTATGAGAGTGTGGTTTTGTTTGACTGAGAGCGCATGTCACCACTTGTGTGTGTTCATGTGTGGGATGGTGTTCTGCTCTTTCTTAATCTGCTCACTGCTCCATCCTCTTCCTCGCTGGTGTTACCACAGACCTCCTTCTCTCTTCCTGTCCGGTTCCTGTGGCCTCCCAGGGCTTCCTCTAGCCGTCAAGACATAGGACTGCTGAGGGACTGGGACGGTGGTGGTGGTGGGGGTGGAGGTCTGGAGGCGAAGCGTAGGTATCATGTTCTCTTTCTCTCTCCTACTACAGATTTATGGGGGCTCAGTCCTTCTCTAAATATTTGCCTTTCCCCCTGTACACAGGGAGATTGATGGTCTTTGATGTGGGGGTGTGGTGGAGGATGGAGGTGCAGAGGTTTGGGGTGTTGGATGGAGGATTGGGGTGTTGAATGGAGGATGGGTAAAGTGCCACATATCTGGCCACTGGCTCCACTAACCAATATACAGAAGTGATAGCCCATAGGATCCTCGGTTCGATTCCCTGTCAGACAGGCAACAAACACTAGGGTGCCCTGAAGCAAGTGTCTGCATCAGATGGAAAAGTGTGCTAGAAATGCCTATAATATGTGTATGTGTAGGGTGCAAAAGTCTTAGACACTAGTGTTTTTTAAAAAGTTATCATACACTGATAAAAAAGAAGCATGACTTAAGGTTGCACATGAGCAGAATGTATTTTAGTTAGTGCAACCGCTTTCAGTGCGGAAGGTTCCCGGTTCAAACCACACCCCTCCCATTCTCCATGTAATGTGGAGTTGCGTCAGGAAGGGCATCCGGCGTAAAACTTGTGCCAAATCTACATGCAGGTCCATGTGGGATCTGCTGTGGCGACCCCGAGTTTCAGTTGGGAGAAGCCAAAAGTAGATTATTTTATTAATCCGGCTTGCTCGCCTGAATAGTGCTACATTGTTCTGGAAGTAGTCTGGCTCCCTCTTGTGTCTGGTTTGTGTATGTCTGTCTCTCTGTGTTTGTGTGTCTGGAGCTGGGTGGAGCTTTGCTGCTTGCTGCTCTCTGTATTCTACTCACCTGTTCCCAATCAAGTAATCAGCCACTCACTCACCTGCTGCAATAAAAGCCTGGTTCAGATCTTCTCTTGCCGCCAGTTCTTACATTAACCTCCATTGGTAACAGTACTCGGCCAGACTTCGTCCAGTTTTGTGCTCTGCTTGTTTTCTCGCCTGCCTAATCCTGCCTTTGCCTCTGCTACAGGAATTACCCTGGTTTTTGCTTCACTCTGCTTCGCCCAGCTCCCCAACTCTGTCGTCATTGGATTTGTTTTTCTTCACCATTCTACCACTCTCGCAACCCAGCCTGCCTACACCCTCCTGCCCAGTGGATTACTTATCGACTTTACATATTCATTTTGTAATAAATTTACTTTTATTCAACTATCAGCCTGTTTCTGTTTTCCTGTTCTGCAATTTGGGTCACTAATCAAAGAAAAACCTTAACATACATAGCAGTTAATACATGGTGTTAATATTTTGGTTAGCCTAAATAGGACATTATTAATAGATCAGGCTAACCATTTTTACTGACAAAGACTGATTTATTTCAAATGTGATTTTTTTTTTATAGTTCTTTATGCGCTGTAAATTTATTACAAATCCATTCAGAAAATACAGAAATATTCACAGAAAAATAATGATTTATTTCAAATGTGATTTTTTTTTAATAGTTCTTTATGCGATGTAAATTTATTACAAATCCATTCAGAATTTACAAAAATATTCACAAATACTGATTTATTTCAAACGTGATTTTTTTTTTTATAGTTGTTTAAACGCTGTAAATTTATGACAAATCTATTCAGAATTTACAGAAATATTCCTGAAAATAAGTGTTAAAACTTATTTTGAAGCAGATTGTATTACTACTCGATTCTAACCTGTGAAGAGTTTCCCTGATGACTGGTGGCTTGCATTCACCAGGTGTCACTTGGAATTCCAAGATCATGCAATATCTCGAGATCAAGCTCGACAGCATTAACAAGAGTCACATCCATGAAGCCAGTTAACATCTAAAAAATCATGGTCTGATTTTTTAAAATGTTTTTTATGTTATATTTATAACAAAAAAGTCAACAATACACACACACACACGCATATAAATATATATATATATATGTCACAGTTGCGGTCAGAAGTTTACATACACTCATCATGGGCATGAATGTCATGGTAATTTTGGGCTTTTAATGATTTCTTTGAAATGTTCTTTTGCCAGGGTGGAACGATTGTACAGCATACATCATTCATGACTTTAAAAAAAAAACAAGAACTGGGTGCATAGGTTTGAATGTATTTGGGATCTTCTCTAATCCACACAGGGTCAAAATTATACATACAGGTTCAAATATATACATACATTCACTTAAATCTTTTAATAAGTGGTGCTGAAGGTTATACAATGTCTTTTAATGTGACAAGGCCAAGGCATATGAACTCCTCGTTAGTGATGATGATTGACTGCAACTGGTAGTTTCTCTTTGCCAGCGTAAAAAGGATGTGTTTGAGAGCACTTGTTGGACTGACCAATGGGAAAGTCCAAGGAACTCAGTGAAGATCTAAGAACACAAATTATAGATTTACACAAATTGGGAAAGTCTCTTGGAGCCATTTCTAAACAACTGCAGATTCCAAGATCATCAGTTCAAACAAATGTTCACAGTGGCGTCTCTGGCACAGAAAGCTTGGTGGGGCACAATAAACACTAACATGCACAGTGCTTGCTCAGCGAATCCTAATACAAATGCACCTCATCAATTAAATCACAAGCACTCATTAATGTAACAGGGGCAGGAGTAAGCGAAAGTGGAGACCGAGATATCAATATTAGCATTTGAGCTCACAGAACTGTTACCCTGTTATACTGCATTGAATTACATTGAATTA
>OMMV01138553.1:0-14500 GCA_900302635.1 Chatrabus melanurus
CTCGAGGTGGACCTAGTGGGCCGCACCTCGTTCCTGAGGTGGCCAAACAACAGCGTGCTCCACTTGATTCCGGGGCGGCTGAAAGCCAGCACACCTCACCTGCTCCTGTTCCTGCACCCAAGGCGGCCAAAGACAGGCGCACCTCACCTGTTTCTAAGGGGGCCGAAGGACAGCGCGCTCCACCAGTCTCCGGAGCAGTTGAAAGTCGGCGCACCTCACCTGTTCCTGTTCCTCCGCTGGCCTGCCAGCCTGACAACGTCTCTGCTACTGTGAGACCGTGGTGAAGTTATTTTCAGGTTGAATATTCAACAGCTATTCGGATATTCATTGTGGATTTTTTTTTTCAAGAGCTTGCATGTCAGATGACCTAGTGATCCCAAATCAATGCAGAACGGTTCTGCTAAATGGGACTAATCAGACACATCTGAAGTTACTGGGGTTTTTTCCACCTTGTATTTTACATTATTTAAAAAAAAATCCATTAGTTTTCTATGGAAATGTCTTTTTTCCGTAATAGCGTCCATACAATGGGACCTAGAGACCCCAGATCAATGCAGAATGGTTTTGCTGTGTGAGACTAATCAGACACGCCTCAAGTTAAAGCGTTTTCCTACACCTTCTGTTTTATATTCATTTTTAAAGAAAATCCATTAATTTTTCATGGAAAAGTCGTTTTTTTTTTCCTCAATAGCTTAAATATAATGGCGCCTAGAGACCCCAGATCAATGCAGAATTAGTTCCATTTCGCAGAGCCATTCTGCATTGATCTGGAGTCTGTAGGTCCCATTATATAGAAGCTATTGAGAGTAAAAAGACTTTTCCATAGAAAACTAATGGATTTTCTTTAAAAAAAAATTATGTAAAATACAAGGTACAAAAAAATCCCAGGAACTTGAGGTGTGTCTAATTAGTTCCATTTAGCAGAACCATTCTCCATTGATTTGGGGTCACTAGGTCATCTGACATGCAAGCTATTGAAAAAAAAAAACAACCCCGTAATGACTATCCGAATATCTGTCGAATATCCAACCTGAAACTAACTTCACCACGGTCTCTGTGAGTACCAAATGAGTACAGTGCTCACTGTACTCATTTGGGTAATTCAACTGCATGCAGGCATAAAGTGATCTTTCAGTGTAACTAAATTACAGTAATTACTTGCTTACTGAAGTAAGTACTGAAGCTGGCTCTGAATTAGTCACTGAATTATTGTTATAACCTACTTTTTTGTATAAAACTAAGCTGCCCTTTATATAAAACTGAGCTTGTCTAAAACCCTGTTAAAATGCACCAGAATGCAGGAAATTGCATCTATTTCTTTAAAATTTTTCTGGGGGAGGATCTCCAGACCCTTGGGCATTTTGTCCCCCTCCCCCCACATTAGTAATGCTTCTGACGCCCCTGCATTAGTGTGACTGCTGCACAGTAATCAATCTTCCTTTCTTTCAGTTTCCAGTTTTCCTAATTCCTTTTTTATGTTGTTTTATCATGTTTTTGCCAACTTCCTTAAATGGCCACATGTTCCAAAAGAGAGTCAATCCTCATAGAAGCTCACGTTAAATTCTCCAACTTTACAGCATAAATAAACATCTTTACAGCCTGGTCCAAAAAAAAAGAAAAGATTTGGTCTCTATACCTGGTTTCCCTGTTCATGACAACTGTACGAGGGATAACTTTTTATACAACACATCTGGTTAAGCAATTTTAAGCCATAAAGTTGTGAATGAACAGGGACCTGGTCTCTGTCTGTGACAGACATGCCGGGTCCACTCGCTAGCTGCTGTGGAATCGATGACTTTGTGTGGGTCATTGTATTAACAGACCATCCACGGTTGACATCACAGAGGGTTTGTCCAGTACAGTATTTGTTTTTTGCTCATACGTCCTCATTGTTCCTCGTCATCCCTTCCTACCGTGCTCCCTTTGATCATTTCACCTTTTCCTAAAATTCTTACAGCTTCATCTTCTTTTTCGCGAGTAGGTTTCAGAGTTGAGCTCTCAGCGTTCCTTCATCAGTCCAGCAGCAGCAGCAGCTTTTTAGGCAGCACGCAGGAAATTATTCATCTGATTTATGGTTGCGGTGTGCTTTCCTAAACTCATTTTAGCTGCTTTTAAAGGAGCCTATTTCAAAGTGTGAGACCACCATTTGTCCACAAAGTAAAGTGATCATTTAGGCAGCCCTTAAACTGTGCAAAAGTCCAAATAACAACTTTGGACAAAGTTCCTCTGTGAACCAGATGATGCAAACATCAAAAACGTCCAGTTTACACATCTGTCATTCTGCCTGAGTGCCCTTTTTTCCCATATTTTGACAGTTACTGAGGAATGTAACAAGCCTGTGGGGTAAAAAAAAAAAAAGAAGGAATGCAGAGCATGGGAAAATGATAGATGAGCGAAGGAAAGAATGAACATTTGAGAGGCATTTCAGAGAAGGTAAGTAAACAAAAGCTTTGTTTTCCATTTTAATGTGAGGGGAACTTTTGAGCTGATTATACTTTGTGAATTATTTATACTGATATTTATGTGCTATCGGGTAAAAAGTGACTTTTCACCAATTCATTTTGAAAATTGACGCTCACAGATTGCTGTCTGGAATGCTGATATAAGGGAAAATGATGTCAGACGTAATTGTGGCAGTGGCTGCAAAATGGAATGTGAACTACAAACTAAACGCTCTTTTATCAATGAATGATGTAGAAGTCAGCATGAAATATCTTCCCTGGTGCATTATCTGCTCACGAGAATAAAGAGAAGGAGAAAAGAGATGATAGCAAATCACCCACAACAGCTTGGAATAAAAAATACTGCTTCATCCATTTTATCATAACCCTTACAAAGTGGCCACCTGTTACTCTGTATAAGCGCCTCACTTTACCTCGGGGGTAAAGTCTGGGTTGCCAGTGGTTTGGCTGGACACGATCCAGATGTAGCCAGCTCCTACCAGGCCCAAGGATCGAGCTTCCTCCAGGATATACCTGGCAACGGGCAAAGGGAATCACAGAGTCAATAATGAAAAAGTCAAAGTTGAAATGTGGCAGCAGAGGAGAAAGAAAAAAACAAAGACGTAAAGAAGACTCACTCTGCTTCATCTTTGGAGCAGTACAGCAATATAACAGGACTCTGGATCCTCTTGAGGGCAATGTGTGATTTGGAGTGTGGGTCGCCATCTACAGAATCTAGAACCACGACACTCTGCAGGTCCCAGCGCACAAAGCTGTAACAACACAGCAATAAATGATACAAGGTGCTTCAACTTGACAGTTACGGTGCGATAATTAACGGCGAGGGATGGAAGCTACGTGTGAGGGTTCTTTACCTGTGATCCACAGTTATCTTCAGTGTGCTGATGAATTCCACGTACCCAGGGAACTTGGATGTGACGATAGAAAAAACGTGCCAGTCGTACTCCTCCATGATGGCGAGCATGAGCAGAGCCTCCTGCTGCAGGGCGGCGCCGAACTGGAAGAATGTGGACAACTCATCCTGCAACAGCACACAGGACAGCAGCAGAGACAGTCATCGCTGTCTGTCCAGCATATATTCACTGCAAAAACCTAGACACACAACTCAACATGAGACCAAACGTTTTCACGAGTAATCACACGAATTCTCTGGGAGGAATCATTTGGGGAAACCGTTACACTGCTCAGTTTAGGATATATTCATGGTTTTGACTACACTGAACTTAAAGACGGAGAAATTTTTCAAGCCACTCATGCTGCAAAATCTTCTCATCTACAGTCATTCGGCATGCTTATTATGTTAAAAACTATAATAATAATAATAATAATAAATACACTGACTCCATAGGTTGTCTGGCTAACGTTAGTGATTGCATAAGCACCAGTTAAGTAGCAGTGTCTAAAACCACATTTCTTCATATTTTAATTCCATTATTATTATTATTGTTATTATTATTAAATTCAAACAGTATAAAACAGTATAGCACAGTATGGTAAATCTCCCTGGAGCATCATGTCCTCAAAAACTGAGTGAATGTGTGCAAACGAGGGAAGCCACCAAGATAGTTCTGAAGGCATTACATTAAAATTCAGTGGCTGTGATTGAAGAGTCTGCACAAAATAAATTCTGAAACAAAAAGGAGCGAGAGAAAATGTGAAAGACGCTCAAAGCGAGTCGATGGAGTCTAAGTCCGTAACAGTACAACAGAGTGACTGCTGTCAAATTATGGCCCTAACGGTTGACGATATAGCTTGATTCGTTTCAATCATCAATCGCCAACAACTACAGCTGACATTACTTTTCCAGGACTCAATTAATCAACAACTGCTTTGATAAACAGTTACCCCATTAAGCATTTATTTTTAAAAAATTCCAGTTTCTTAACCGTGAACATTTGATGTTTTTCTATTTCATATCACTAACTAAAAAAAAAATTTTTTAAAAAGAAACAAAGAAATGAAAAGAAAAAAGCTGAACATGTAACCTTTGGCTTTTGGAAAATGTGTGTATTTTCTCACATTTAACAGACTCAATGATTAATCAAAACAACAATCAAGACCTTCGTCAATAATGCAAATAAAGCCTGGCTACAGCACTAACAGCAACAGTATTGCTGGAAACAGCAGCTGAGCCGAATACTGATGCCCTCCATGATTATTATTGGCATGTGTTCTAAATGATTGCACTGGATCAATACTTAAAATGTAAAGCGAAAGGAAAATCACTAACTCATGAATGCTGAACCCTTCTGGAGAACAACGACTGGAAGAAATATGGTGTCATTGTAGAACACTTCATATTTTAACAGGATTAATTCAGGATGCTGTGCACAGTTAGTCCCAGCTTTGGAAGCATGACCGAAAACAAAGCATCTACTGACCAGAACAAGAGCAGTGAGGGATTCAGACCCTCACCCACACTGATTAGTTCCCCATTCTGTCAGACAACCCAGCCACATTCCCAAGGCAGCAAATCATTTTGTTCTATGGTAGCTCTTGGTATCAAATACTGTCGCTGAAGGTAACCTTCCATCTATGTATGAAACATACATGGAAATGCGTGGTGCTTTCCTTTGCCAGCAGCACCAGCAGAGAGAAGATGGAAGCCTACAGCAGGCTGGCCGTGTAACAGTTTTATCATATTGATTTGGCACATGAGTCTCACATCACAATGTTTGAATGTATGAAGGATGTGTGAATGCACGTTTCCCTAAAATGCCCCTACAAGTGCCAGCTGCACGGACTAGTATTTTTGCCTCTGTACACCACCTCAATGGAGTTGAAACAACACAATCAAGATGTGATTGAAGTGTAGAATTTCAGCTTTAAATCAAAGGGTTGAACAAATTGATTGCATTAACTAATTCCAGCCATTTTTATACACAGTCCCTCCATTTTCAGAAGAAAAAGAGAAGAGGCCCACAGGGACGGTGCCTGGAGTGTTGAAGCGAATCAGAGTTTATAATTCCCCTTGAACAGGACACCAGTCCATTGCAAGTTACTTCCCCAGCCAAGCCCGATGTCCACTTACAGTTAGGTGGACTGGGACAATGCAGATGAAGTGTCTTGTCCAAGGCATCGGCCCCCGGTGTATAGAGTCAGGTAGTAGGGGTGTAACGTATACTTCCCTCATGGTTCGTTATGAATTATGGTTTCAAGGTCATGTTACAGTTCATGTCACGGTACATTCTTGTCAGGATTCCTTACACAGGTACAGAACAAAAGACTCCTAAAAAACTAAAAAGATGGAATAATATCACTTGAAATTTTCACCAATTCTACAGTTTCCACATCCTGAACATCATGTCTGAAGTTTTTACATTGCATTTTGAGCAATCACATTAACCTCCTGAGACCCGAGTTTGAACAGGAATTAGGTTTTAGTAAACATGTTGTCCCTGTATGTGGACGCAGGGTCTCAGGAGGTTAAAAAAAGAAACATCTGAACATGACAATATAATTCACAGTCAATGCCGCAGACCTCATTTTATATGGTATATAGCCAAAGGTTCGGTAAAATATTGCAGTTTTTCAGTTTCATGTTTTTATGTTATACACCTTTCACATCCATAAGTAGGTGGACAGTAACAATTTTTTTTAAATTTGCCTCTGTACACCACCACAGTGGATTTCAAATGAAACCATGTTCTTGCCGTGTAGACTTTCAGCTTTAATTCAAGGGGTTCAACAAAAATATCGCATGAACAATTTAGAAATTACAGCCATTTGTATACATAGTCCCTCTATTTTCAGAGCCCATAAGTAATTTGACAAACTAAATATGAGGATTATTTTTAATGCAAACCATTACTATTACAGCCAGTTTTCTGTTGACAAGTCAGGGGATGGATACATGAACATTTCCAAGTCACTGAATATGTCTCAAACTTCATTTACATCAATCATTAAGAAATACAGACAGCATGGTACTGTATTGTAAATCTGTCTGGAGTGAATATTCAAGAAGGAGACTAGTGAGGGAAGCCACCAAGACACTCTTGACAACTCTGAAGGAGTTATAAGCTTATGTGGATTGGAGAAACTTTATAGTGGAGTGGAACAGAGAAGAATTTTCATACAAGAAAACAGATCAGATCTGGGCTCGAGTCTCCCATGTGCCTTCTGACAGAACGGAACTGATATTTCACATCTTCTTTTCAAGAAAAACCTAATCAACTCCTTCTTTCCTCAAGGCTCAAGACCTAGCTCTCCACCAAATGTCAATGAAATCCATTTGTGGGTTTTTGAGATATCCTGCTGACAAGAAACAGACAGCAAATAGATAAATGAGGCAGAAAATGTTGTCTTCTAGGTGGAGGAGGTAATTCTACAATCGGAGCTAAATCTGATTGAGCCGTGATATGTATGGTTAGTTTGTGAAAAATTATGAAGTCTATGTTTTTGAGCCATAGTAAACAGGCAAACAGATGGAAAAACATAAAGACCTGATTACAAAACCTTATGTCCTCCAGGGCAGGGAGAGGGTAATGAAACCTAAAGTGAGTGTGAAATAAGTTGCTAATGATTGCAGAATGTATGTTTGCATAAAGTGTAGACTGAGTTTCCCCCTGGGAAACAAGAAAAAGACAGCAGCACTGCATCTACCAGAGAGGAGAGAGAGCAAGGAGGAGACGGAGAGAACAAGAAAAGGGCTGAGGGGAGAAGAAGAAAAATGGCTCCAGTCTTCTGAGTGAGATAGATACCTGCTGCAGCGAGAGGAGGGGAGGAAAGAAGTGCGAGTCTTGGGAAAGAAACTGAGGAAAACACAAACATCAAACCTCTTCACAAGCTCCCCCCCCCACCTCTGTTACACACACACACACACACACACACACACCCCACATGCACACAAACAGTGTAACAGCGCCGCCACAGAGGGCATCAAAGAACGTGACTCACAAAACATCAAAGTCATCATAAACACACATGGAAAATCAGCTGTCAGCTCCGGTCTCGGCGGCCCCACACTCTCTCATGTTTACGTACATGTGTGCAGGCGTGCAAACTTTATATTGTGACTCGAGCCTCGAGCCTTCGTTTAACGAAAAGCTCTCAGCTCTGGCCATCACACATGGAAAGCGGCTCCTGCAGAGATTTAACTCCCCTCCCTTCAATGCTACTAAAAGGCAGAGAAGTGGGAAGGAGAGAGGATGAAATTGCACTTCAAAAGGACCGAACTCGCTGATTCCATCTCTTTGTGTTTTTGTGTATCTGTGACTTTAGACTTTACTCAGGTTTAGAAAAGAAAAAAGGTTCCTCTGTGGCAGCAGGCACGTCCTCACTTATGCCAAAATAACAGAGACATTAGCATAATTCTGCTCAAACGCCCTCTCAGCCCCTCAACATATGCGCGCACTTACACACGCACGCGTGCACAACAAGTGCACACTCTGCGTTAAGTTAACCTTAGAGGAGGAGTTAAAGAGAGTCAGGTTTATTTTCGGATTCCAAAGTTTTTGCAACCACAATTGAAAATGCGTCATAAACAGCTGCTCTGCAGGAAACCCAAAATAAAGCTGCCAAAGCCGTGCTTCCAACCTGCAGTCACTCCGTTTCTATTTGGGCTTTGAATTCTCCTTTTAGGAACACAATTGACAAAGACATTGTGAGTGGTGTAACAGACCAGCGTTGATCCATGTTTGGCACACATATGAACTGCGGATTAATCGCAAAGTTTAAATAATAGTGTGAAATACAGATTTATTTTCACAGTGAAAGTAATAATTGTGCAAATCTCAGTGTAAAGTTGCAGTGAAATCGAAGCATTACAGTTATTACCAAATGTTTAAACACATTTCCAGAAACTATGGCTCAATTTCTCTAAACTCTAAAGACAAACTGAAAAGAGTTAACTACTTTGTCAAAACTCCACAAATCTCTTGCAAAACGAAACACAGCACTCAAAACCACATTCTCTCTTCCCAAAACTGCTTCCTTCCACCAAAACAATCCACACAGCTATTATATGAATATATCTTACAGAGCATCAAGTAAACACTGATGTGATGAATGCAAATCATGACCATCAAAAGTCTTCATGTATGTTTTGGCTTCATGAAGCCATGTTACATATTCAAATGCAGACAAGTGTGTGGAAATAAGTTTCCTTTTTCTTGTTTTGCTGAAGTGTAGGGGTTTCTTTGTCCCAGAATAGCATTTACAGTACTACATGTATATGCAACACAAATGTTGCCTATTTTACGTAGTATGAAGCAAAACTCAGTAATTTCACCGATGTAAGTATACAATGAGAAACACTAAAAGAAGATCAGTGCACAGATACAAAAAGGCAACAAAATAAATATTTATTTGTTATTGCAATACAAAGTGTTCAGCTGAACTGACAAAAAAAAAAGTGCAATTTTTTTTTCAGTTCCCAGTTTTAAATCTAAATAACTATTTGGGGCTGAAAACTAGATTTTGGGGTACTTGAACAATTAGGAAGGAGAAATTAAAAATCCCATAAGATACACAAACCTTAACCTTTCACAGTGAAGTGCACTGTTCTGATTTTTCAGAACTCTTTAGTTGCTGCACACGTGCACAGGAACATTCAGCGGCTTCAATACATTAACACGACTCCTGTAAAAGATTTGAATGCAAGGTGCAACAACACATCATACATGTTCAATATGTTTAGTAACATGATATTTACACGTGTCACCAGGGTCGCAAAATTGCTTCTCAGACTGTTCACACAAAACCTAATTCTCAGTGCGCCTCTGAAGACACCAAAGTGTACCTCCACATCCACAAAAAGAGAAAATGTCAGACGGGTCGCTATGTGGATGTCTTCAGATAAGTGTGCTGGATGAGGAGAGAAGAGGACAGGATAGGAGAGGAGCGTGCAAGAAGCATAGGCAAGAGGAGTGGAGCAGAGAGGAGAATGGAGGACAGGAAAGTAGGGGAGGAGAGTTTGGGTAAAGAGATAAGGAGATGGAAAAGAGGAGAAGAAAACGGAAGATGAGATAATGAGGAAAGGGATGCACAGGAGAGGAAAGGATGGAAGAGGAGGGAAAAGTAGAGAAAGGGAAAGGAGGAGAGTGGAGGGGAAGCTGTAGGGGAGGAAAATAGGGCAGGAGAAAAGTTGGGCAAAGAGAGGGGAAGGGAGTATTGGAGTGGGAAGGAAAAGAAAAGAAAAGGGAGGAGATGAGAGAAGAGGAATACAGTATGTGGTATGAGGGGATGGAAGAGGAGACAAAAGGAGAGGAGTAGATGGGAGAGGAAGGGAGAAGGCAGGAAAAAAAATGAGAGAAGCATCGGAGATGGGAGAAAGGAGGAGATAGAAATAGGGGAGGAGAGGTCAGGTGAAGAGAGAAGATAAGCGTGTAGAAGTAATGTGAGGATTGGACAGGAATGGAAAGGGAGAAGAAGGGAGAGGACAAGAAAGAAAATAAGAGAAGAGGAGGAGAAGGGAAGAGATAGTAACAGAAGTCAGTGAAGAGAGAAGATGGGAGTATAGGAGAAGTAATGTGAGGATTAAAAAGGAATGGGAAAGAGAGGAGAAGATATGAGAGGAAGGGAGAGAATGGGAAAATGAAAGAAGAGGAGGAGAGGGGAGAAGGGAGCAGATAGTAACAGGGGAGGAGAAGTCGGGTGAAGAGAGAAGATGGGAGTATAGGAGAGGGACTGAGGATTGGACAGGAATGGAAAAGGAGAGAAGGTGGGAGAGGAAAGGTGAGGAGAACAAAGGCAATATAGGAGAGGAAAATAGGGGAAGAGGCGATGGGGGAGACAAGGATGTGTGGACAGGAAGAGATGCGATTGGAGTGTTGAGGAGAAGAAATGTGGGAAGAAAGGAGGGAGAGAGAAGAGGAGGGGTGAGGAGAAACATTTTCGGAGGGCTAAGTGGAGAATAACTGAGTTGAGAGTCTTTTTAGAAGACTCCGGAGTGAAAGGGGAAGATGATATTTGCCGAGTGGTTGCTGAATTATAAAGGATGAAAAGAGACGTTGACACAGACCTGCATCTTCTCATCAAATCACACAAGTAGTCCACCAAGAAGCTCGCAGATGAATATTGCACGATTACAGCACACACACACACAGATTTCCACATTATAACCCACATTCTCAGAGATTTACTAATAACATCATTTATACAAATACAGGCAACGTCAAGCAACATGCGGCCACAGTGCATGACGAGCGCTTTACTTACCGTATACACAAATGTACACAAAGGCCTCTTAAAACGCATCTATACTCATGAGGTAGCAATGTAATTAATAAAACACCGCCAATACCAAGGCAGTGTCTCACTTATTCCCTCTCACACACACACACACACACACAAACGCGATTTAACGTCAAATTAAATTTTTGTTTACAGCAATCAGATTAAGAAAATATGAAAGTGTGGAGGGAGCAGCACAGATCTGGGCTAATGAGGAAAGAACTGTCACATTATTAGGAACGGGCAGGAGAAGGAACCATGTGGACGAGAGGCATGAGCTACAGGGGGAGGAGCCGAGCGCGGCGGGTGGATGAAGACGGGGCCGCATACCAAAAAGAAAGCAACACTAATTGAGAATGTGGGAAAGAGTAGAAGATGTGAGGTGGCACAAAGGAAGAGGATGCAGCTACATAGGATAATGAGAAGTAGACGGGGTAAGGAGGAGGATCATGAGGCCAGGAATGTGCTTTATCAATATTTAATGCAGCAGGTCAGTTAAAATGGAGAAAATACATTAAGTTGGCCTGACAAAGTATTGCCCCCAGATGCAGCTAAGTAACCCCGCCCCCTGACGCAAGTCTGCACAAAGTGCAAACAAACTAGCATAGCAAAATAAGTCCCGTATCAACAACAAAGCACAGCTGGAAACAACATCAAGGATTTGACATGCAAAATAAGTCAAATGCAAAAGAAGAAAAAAAACAAAACAAATCACAGTGCCAGTGCAACAAATGCAATTTTACAGAATAAAAGCCTGCCCAAAGCACTGAGGGAAGATTAAAGTTAGCATTGCTCTCTTCTGTCGTTTGTTGTGAATCTGGCATCATGTGGCTAAACACAACGGCAAAGGTTATGGCAATTTTCTGCACAGAAGAAATTCAACAAAAAGCAAACGAGAGCAGCACTCACTTTGAGCCCACCAGGTCTGGATCTCTAGTTGGCCCTGGAAGCAACTGGAATTGTTGGCTGTACATGTTTTGCACGTGTCGCCAGCACTTGAGAAGCTGAGTGAGGAATCAGAGTGTCATGGTTTGCGATTGTACTATAGATCAAGACTAAGATTGAAGCTTTCAATTACCACCTGGACTTGGCCTCCAGAAATGCATCTGCATGGGGTGAAAATGCGGAACTTGTAGAGACATTCACTGATGTTGGCAGTGATCTCTATGTCTCTGGGTCCTCGGCCTTTGACATCAAGCGATGGATGGGAGGAGCTTATGGAGTCATGAGTTCGCTGGACAGAAGTGTTTGGTGATGCTGATACCTTTGCAGGAGAATGAACGTCCAAGTCTTTAGGGTCGTGGTTCTTCCTGTGTTACTGTATGGTTGTGAGACTTGGACACCAGTGACCTAAGGTGACAACTAGATGCTTTTGGTTAAAGGTCTCTTTGGAGGCTCCTTGGGTACCGCTGGAATGACTTTGTATCAAGCAAATAGTTGCTTAGGGTGACTCATGATGAGAAGTATCACTTGCATTGTGAGGGAACGTCCTACTTTTGGCCATGCAGCATGTTTCACTGGGCATGATCCAGCATGCAGGTTGAGGACCCCAGTGGCTGAAGAAGAAGACCACGGGGACACCCACCTTTCGCCTGGCTATAACAGATAGATGCCTACTTTCAGGAGGTGGGGATGGGCTGTGGGTCTGCCTGGGTGGTTGCTCCCAGACACCTGACCACACACCTGCCGACTGCCCCCTCATTAGCCATACACTACTTATAGTGCTAACCAAACATTCACCTAGTGCCAGATTGTCCTACCTTACTATCCAGTTTTTGCCTTGTGTAATTGTATCACCAAACTGGTGACAACATTCTCTTTGTTCAAAGACCTTCAATTTTTGCATTGATATTTTGGATTGCAGCCCACCTCACCCTTGCATGTCCATTTTTGAAATCTCTAACCTACACCAACTTGTATGCATATTGCTGGACCTTTGCCTGGACTGTGGACCATTTATCCTTTGAAAGACGGCATCACCTTTTCTATTTGTTGTACCATCTACTAAAGTAAAGGGTTTTTGTATCTTTATCAGGTGTACCAGTGTGCTCGCTCTGGGGTCCACCATCTTATGTTTCACTGTGTCAGAGAAATATCAAAATCATAATTAAACTTTATCTCATGACCGCTTCAGTCCAAATATCTCCAAGTGAATATATTGCTCGGGAGCCTTTTCAGAGCTATCCACACATCCATCATACAATATCTAGTCTGTGCTTTCACCTTTAATAGACAGTACAGTGAAAGTGAGATGGGGAATGAGAGTTAGAGATAGACATGAATCAAAGGTCTCCTGGCTTGGACTCAAACTAGGGGCGCCGTGGACCACAGCTTGTAATATATCGTCGGCGCCTTTACCCCTTGTGACCAATGTGTCCCCATAATTGGATTTCTCATTGATAAGTGGGGAACATTTTCTGCAGTAGCACTGTGTACTAATAACACATTTACAAGGCACATACTGTATTAAAAAAACAAATAAAGTGTGTTCACAGTCTCAAAACAACTGCTAGTGATAAACATTTGGCAAGGCAGTGTGTGTGTACGTGACCGAGGTCTTCCCTCACTCGTGGGACATATCTCCGCAAATCTTTGTCAAAATCCATCTTTACTTTCTGAGACATTTTATCCACAAGCAAAGAGACTGGGATGATCCCACAACCTCCACCTTATCTCTGTCGGTTAGCAGAGATATTTAAAAAAAAAAACAGGATGACTGTTATCAGCTGTTACTCAGCTGTAACCTTTGAGTTGAGTTGACTAGTTAATCAACATTAACTAATAGATGTAAAATTGTATTAGACCGCTGGGCTATAGTTTGTCTTGTGAAGAAATGTAGTACTTGGCTGGGAGACCGTTTGGGAAGACCAGGGGCTGTGTGTGTTTCTCCATGTAGACCTGGAGCTGCATCAGGAAGAACATCCGGCATAAAACTTGTGCCAAATCCCAATGCAGAGCTGCACTTGAACTGCTGTGACGACCCAGAGCACCCGAGAGCAGCCGAAAGACAAACAACAACATTGTTCTTGGCTATACGTCTTCTGACAGTATGTTAGATATGACAGTACATTTTTTAAGTTAAAATGGATGGATTTATTGAACCACAGTTGCCAGGGTTAGTCTTAAGTCAAAACTAATTCTTGTACAGTCAGCAGTTGATATGACACACCCGATTGTCATGAAAACAATGCTGTGAAGATATGCAACTGGCCTGTGTGATATAACCAACATATAACCAGCAGCGTCTGTATTCGGGAAATGTGAAGAAGACAAGGCGGCACGGTGGCTCAGTGGTTAGCACTCTTGCCTCACAGCAAGAAGGTCTGGGGTTCGATTCCCACCGTGCCCAGTTCCTTTCTGTGTGGAGTTTGCATGTTCTCCTGCGTGGGTTCCCTCCGGGTACTCCGGCTTCCTCCCACTTCCAAAGACATGCATGTTAGGTAAATTGGTGACTCTAATGCCCCTTTTCCACTGCCGGTATCTACTCGACTCTACTCGACTCGGCTCGCTTTTTGGCGCATTTCCACTACAAAACGTGGTATGTGGTACCAGCTAAAAGGTACTTTTTTTAGTATCACCTCCGTCGAGGTTCCACCCGAGCCAAGCCGCGCTAAATATGACGTACACAGGCTACTGGCCGCTGATTGGCCAGAGAGTACTGGCCGCTGATTGGCCAGAGGATCGTCACTGATGAGTCAGCAACGCGACGTCCACCCGGCAAACAACAAACGCGGAAACCGGGAAGAAGCTCCTCTCTCTTGTGAGCGGTGAAAATATTCAAAAAGAGCTCGACGGAGCGACCCGCAACGAGAGGGTGTACAAGAGCATTGCTGAGAAGATGGCAGGGTTCAGTCCGCGTCGAT
>OMMV01138682.1:0-10992 GCA_900302635.1 Chatrabus melanurus
GCGGATTGTGGATGAAAGGCCAAAAAAGATAGATAATTAGCCATTTTCCTGTGAAAATTTAGCCGTGTGAACAAGGGCATAACCACACACACCCCCCCATACACACACACACCATGTCTTACCCATCCCCCGCTGCTGCTAACACACTGATCACTTACATTCAAGACTGTAAATACAACTATTACAATTTGTGCAATACCTACTGTTTACTTTGCAGTACCCACTGTCTCTTTTTACTGCTTTTACTTACTTTATCCTGTATTTTTATTTTATTATTACTGCTGGTCTCTCTGAGAGCTACCAAACAAAGTGTTGTTATATAACTACAATGAAAATAAAGTCTTATCTTATCTTCTTGTGTGTTAATATGTATAAAGTTGGAAAGAACTCTGAGTGCTTGACTTGAAAGTGCTTTATAAATAATTTTGAATTGATTTGGACACAGGGTGGTCAGATGACAAAGGTCCAAGTCTTTCGTGTCCTGGTAGTTCCAGAATGGTTGTGTGACCTGGATGTTCACCGGTGACCCAAGACGAACACTTGATTTTGTTCGTAGTGTCTCAGAAAAATCCTTGGGTAGTGCTGGAATGACGATGTGTCACATAACCGGTTACTTCAGGAGACCCTCTTGAGGTCTACAACTTGCACTGTGAGGGAACCTGACCTGCAAGACTCTGTCCATGTAGCATGTTTTCCTGATTAAGAGCCAGCAGTGTAGAACCCCCAGTGACTAGACATGGCCAAAGGGATGCTCATACAGATAGATGGCTACTAGGCCTGACCCAAAGGCATGTTTTGACAAAATTCAGACAACCGTTAATGTTCTTCTGGGTTGGCATTGGTTTTCACCTCCCCACTCTCCCATGATAGGAATTTTTGGCCAGTGTCTTTGAGCTCGTGCAGTCATTAGCGGTGACATATTGACGTGAGAGGCCTGCAGTTTTTTGAATGCTGTCTTTGGCTATTTTATGTTCTGGATGAGTCATCTGTGTACTCATTGAGGAATTTTGGAATGTTGGCCACTGCTGCATCCCCGAATTGAGCAGGTGTAGGAAATGCTTGACTCTGTATGTGCATCTGCCTGTCTGTGCATGCGTGTGTCTGTGTGGTTGATGTGTACAGAAAATCTTGACTTAAGGTGAAACTTGGTACACAAGGTCACCCCACTAAGACCTCAGACATGTTCAACATTAAGCACATTTTGATTATAATTATGGTCACCAGGTAGCTAAGTCTCTGACACACTGTGTACAAATATAGTGAAAAAAACTTTGCAAATCAAAGTGAAACTTGGCGGGAAAAAATGTCACTTCACAAAGACCTTTAACAAGTTCATTGTGGGACATGTTTCGATTTCAATTGTTGCAATCAGTGGGCAGTGTCTTGGAAACCTTGTGCATGCAATATCTTGACAAATTGTTCATGTATCAAGATGAAACTTGGTGCACAAGGTCACCTCACAATGACCTCAGAGAAGTTCAGCATTTAGGGCTTTTTGATTCTAATCATGACCACCAGGCGGCAGAGGCTTTGAAAGATTTTGTACATAATATCTTGAAAAAGACTTTGCATATCAAGCTGAAACTTGCTTCACAAGGTCACCTTAAGCCCTGGTCACAACCAGCCGTATGGGCTCTGGCGGCCTGTCTGCATCCAAATTGTGTGCAGAATCGCACAATTAACTTTGCCAGTTAATTAGGATTATCCCGTACTATCTTGTTTGTGTACTTTTTGGCACTGCCATCCCTACTTCATTCTTCAGTTTATTTTAAATGTTTTTCGCAATTCACACTAAGTTGGGTCACTTTCAATAATACCCCAGTTTCGTTTTATTACATCTATTTTAAGTCACAAAATAAATTTGGTTAAAATTTCGAGGCCCACATGACTGTTTTAGGAGGCTTTCTCTTTCCAAAGATTTAACTTTGGTGAGAGACTGGTTTAACAAATTAGACTTGTATCCCCTTTGCTGAAACCTAACATGCATCTCCAAAGCCTTCTCCTCAAAGTCCTCATCTCTATCACAAAAACGAAGCAGTTGTTGAAACTGTCCAAAAATTATGTTCTTAATTAAACCAGGTGGATGAAAACCATCCGCGCTGAGGATTGTATTATTGTATTACATATTATTATTGTCTGTACTCTTTCTATAGATAGTAGTTGGGGGTTTTTTTTGGTTTTTTTATAATGTATTTTTTCATATCTGTCCACTACTGTGTGATTATGTCTTTCTTTTTATTGTTTTTTTTTTGTTACATGTTCAGAATAAACTATTACTACCACTACTACTACTAATACTATTACTGCTAGTGTGAAGTGAGCCATTTTAATTTTTTTTAAATTTTCAAATCCAGGAAATGAATTTTCATTTGACTATATTCAGTGTTCAATTTTAGGTTCTTATTGAGAGAATTGACATATTTATGAAATTGTAACAGTTCCCTTTCAGAATCAGAAAGGGGCAAAACATGATCCCATAGCAGTGTCCTTTTGCTGTCAAGAGAGTTTGTCCTGAAAACGGAAAATGTTGTTTAATGCCCACTGTGTCAACTGTACAAGGAAATTAGTAGGGACATAGTCTCTTCTGGTCTGAATTGATGATATTGCCTTAAAGCCTTAAAGCCTCCAAGCCTTCATGATGAACATCATTGGTGTAAAGTGACTCTACATACGTGGTCACCATATAACAAGGACCAACATCTGTAAGGTCAGATAGCTTATTTACTGTATGAATGGTATCTTTGAGGAAAGGCTTAATATGATAATCAACATACTTTGAAGCTGGTTCTGAAAAAGAGCCAGTGTTGCTAATAATTGGCCTTCCTGAAGGGTTAATGGGTTCTTCTTGGACCCCAGGGCAGATAGGGAAAAGAAAGTCATATTGTTGTTTGGAAATCCATTCCTTTTCCATAATATTATCCAAAATGGTTTGCTACTCACTTTTCTTGTTTTCCATGGGGTTGCTGGATAAGGGTATATAGTAGTCAGTGTTGTCCAGTTGTCTGTAGGCCACTTGTTCATACTTCCACTACAGCTCCTCCCTTATCAGCATTGCAAACTATAAAATTGTACGTAATAGACAGCCATTTAATGTCCTCATTTTCTTGTTTTGTAAGATTGCGTTTGTGCACCATGTTCCTGTTTTCAAGCATTTTGTCTCCATCGTGAGATACTTTTTTAGTAAATGCATTGTGACAAGCATGGTTGACAACATTGACAAGAGGTTGAAATTAGGTTTGAACACGGGTCTGGAAGTAGCATGCTGTTCTGCAGGTGCTGATCTTTCCATATTATTATAAGGATTTTGCTTATACCACAACTTAAGGTCCAAGTTCCTATAAAATTTGAACAGGTCAACTTTAATTTGTTTTCCCTGTATGTGGGAGCAAAAGACAAACCTTTTGATAAAGCTGAGACACACGTCGTTTTGGCGTATCTGAGAGGTTCATCACCGTGTCCAGATCTAAGCGTGGGAATGTGTCTGCAGCCATAGTTGGCACTGGGAGCATTGAGAGGTAGGGTGCCTTGCTCCTCCTCCCTATCCCCCTTCCATCTTTTGGTCTCCCCGAATTGTTTGGCGAATCTAAAAACTTGGATGAATAATGAACTTTACGGTTGGAAGGATCTTCTTCATCACTACTTGAATGACACAGACCTGGAGCGTGTGCACTGGTGGCGGCTCCAAATCATTGCATTGCTATGTGTCCAGCTGTAGACAGAGGCCCCTCTCCTATAATTGTCAATGTCTCTGTTAAACATTTCCAATTTCTTCCCTTTCAAAAAGCTGTGCAATTTTATCATGACAAAAACTTCAAGGTCTGTCAAGGTTAAAGTTTGTTCGTAAGGTCACCTCATGAAGATCTCAGACTAATTCGATGTTGGGCACATTTCGATTCTCTCCAAATGTTTAATGTTGGAGTCATTTTAATTATAATTTTGACCATTGTGGGCAGATTCTCTGAAACCTAGTGTACGCAAGAACTCCACAAGGTCTTTATGGATCATGCTCAAACTTGCTGCTGTAAATAATACCTCACTAAGGCCTTCCACAGGTTTGAGGTTGGGCTCAGTGACACAGGTTAGAGTAAGTATTGCCCTTGATTTCATTTGATGTTAATTGCTATTGCTCTTGTTCTTTGGACAAGCATGGCCTTGGAAATTGTAACTCTTCACAAACTGATTCACAAATATTTAATTACCTTCTTCCTCATCTGTTCTCAAATTTGTTATGGCCTTGGTATTATGTGCTGTTTGGTGACACCTTTTGTCCAACTTCTCGCTACAGAAACACTTCTACTGTAAATAAGTGATTTTATTGAACAGTACAAATAGTAATCAGTCCTGAGTGTACCCACTTCATCTCAGTGTAGTTATCAATGCAGTTTGGTATTTTGTGGAGTTTGTAACTAAGGGGGGCAAATACTTTTCAGACAGATGTATTGGCTAGTTGTTTTCTGTTGTTTTTTTTTTGTTTGTTTTGATAAATCAAATTATCATTTAAAAGTAGTTTTTTGTGTTTACCCATGTTGTCTTTGTTTTATGATATTTTCTTTGAATATTTGAAACAATTTTGCATGATTTTTATTATTATCCCAGTTATGATCAATCAATGTTCAGTTGATTGAGCAATTGATAGTTCAACTGTATATGAAATCGATAGTCATACTGTTCCAATAGCAAAAAGGAATTCCTTTTACATTCAAGTGACTAAAAACTGGTGTACTCTATCTTGAGGATATTTTGGCATGAGTGATGTATCATCCACGTCCTTTGACCCAAGTTACATTACAAATCATCGAGTGATGTTGAGGGCATCCTGTGAACACAGACATAAACTGAGTAAATTATTTTCTACATAGGGTTCAAACTTTGCAGAAGCTTATCAGAAAGTGTTCCAATAAGTATTTTTACAACCCCTGCTTGTCAAAGGCTGCTAAACCGCTCCCATTTCCCTATAGAATTTATAATATAAAAAGCATAACAGTGCTGCTGTTCGTGGGTCCTTCATCAAGTCTTAAGGTGAGTTTACAACAACAAATTATTTTATTTCATTATTTCTATTGTTGATGTTGTTCTTTTATGGTATCACAGCTTTTAAAATGAGAAAACCCATCATTAATTTTGTGGCTTCCCCCCAACATTCACCAACCCTGTCTACTTTTTGTGATACAGTAATCTAGTGAAGTTGCGAGAAGTAAAATCAAGATGACCAGGCTCACAATCCTTGCAGGTAATTTAAGAATTTTTTTCTAGTCTGCATATTCTTGTTCCTTCAGTATGTTTGATTTCATTGCTTTTTCATTCCATAACCTTGTCAATGCAGCAGCTTTTCCAATATATTTTGCAGATTTGTAGTCTTCTTATTGTTGAATTATTTTATTTCTCAGGACTATGTCTGGTGTTATGCCAGCTGGGTAAGACCTGAAGGTTTTCTATCTGTTAATTATACATTACATATGTAAAATACCAATGGAATAAATGCTTCATTAAATGTTTCTGTGCTCCAACACAGCAACTTCCAATAAGATGGAGTGCTACTTCACCAACTGGTCTCAGTACCGACCTGGAGAAGGCAAGTACATGCCAAAAGATGTGGACCCCTTCCTGTGCACCACCCTGCTCTATGCCTTCTCCATCATCAACACCAACAATGAGCTGGTTACCTATGAGTGGAACGACGAGGTCCTCTACAAAGATTTCAATGCCTTGAAGACCAAGTAAGTAAATGTCATTACGAAAACATTATTATTATTATTATTACATCACAATAATATGCAATACTATATCATATTGCACACATTATATCGCTACACCATGTAACTTCAAAAAAATGTACATAAGAACATCTGAAGCATTGTGTCTTGCACTTTAGAGGTGCTGACATTTCCCCCAGTGGCTCCATCAAGTGTTTGTAGTTGCATCATGTGACAAAAGTCTATCAGACCTCTATATTCCTATAGTCTTCCTGAATTCCTGAATCATTCATGATGGTGATTTCACCACAAAAATATTATCGATGACAACGTTTTATGTTGCTCCGGAAATTAAAAGGTGTAAAGTGAGAAGTTGAACGGTGACAGCTCAGTTACTTGGGGTGTTTGGCCATATCAGGCTGTAGCTGTTTTGTACAGAGATCTTTGTCTGGTCGGTGAGGCTAAATCCTATTTCAAACACTGGAGAGATTAAAAAGCATGACTCTGAGAAGGCTTCCCTCTATCAAAGGTAAATATACTCTGTTCAACAGAAAGATGAGAAATGAATGGATCACAGATTTTAGGTGGACACCGAGTCATGCTTCCTGACCATACCATGGTGGTCTTAAACTCATTATCAAATTGTAGGCCCCCACTATGTGACTCTAGCCCAATACTGTATGTACCATTAGAGAAGACAAGTAAGGGAAGTAAACTTCCCAACCCAAAATGAATATTGGTCCAGTAACCTGTTTTAATTTTCAGCCTTAAGGTTCACTTCTCTGTGGCTTGATGGACAAGACTTATTCCAATATTTCTAATGTTTTCAGAAATCCACAACTGAAGACTCTGTTGGCTGTTGGTGGATGGAACTTTGGTTCAGGACAGTGAGTAACATTTTCAAACAATGTCTCATTTTCCCAATCATCCTTGTACATGTATGCATTAAATTAATAAATATTTAAACTAGTGAATTCCCCCCCTCCCCCCAATACCTGTGGGCTTTCAAGAATAAAAGGCGAAAGTAAAAGCTGATCACTGATGACAGTCCTAACCCTTCCCAACAGGTTTTCTATCATGGTGTCCACTCCTGCCAACCGTCAGACATTCATCCAGTCCACTATCAGGTTCCTGAGGACTCATGGATTTGATGGTTTGGATCTGGACTGGGAGTATCCTGGAGCTCGTGGAAGTCCTCCAGGGGACAAGCAGAGGTTCACTCTGCTCTGCCGGGTAGGTGTAGATCTTTTTTGATTTATTTTCCAGCTGTGTGTTCATTTTACATCAACATAGTGACCTGCTTCTTTGTTATTTATTTGTTTATTGTATAATTAATTTGTAGGAACTTGTCCAAGCTTATGCAGCTGAGGCCCAGGCCACTAGAAAGCCTCAGCTCATGCTGACTGCTGCTGTGTCTGCTGGCAAAGGAACCATTGATGGTGCATATGAGATTGCTGAAATTGCCAAGTGAGTTTGTGTACTGGCATAAATTCACTTCAAGAGGGAAAACTAGGATTTTTGTTTCTTGAATTAAACGCCCCATGCCACCCCTTATTTATAGGGAACTGGACTTCATCAATGTGATGACCTATGACTTCCATGGCACTTGGGAGCAATTCACTGGACATAACAGTCCACTGTTCCGTGGCTCACAGGACTTTGGTGATCTCATCTACTTTAATGTTGTAAGTAGAGAGACAAGACTGAAAAAAAGTTCATCAGATGTCTTTTGAAAATCTGCCTTGACATTTCCACATTTTTTAGGACTTTGCCATGAAATACTGGCGAGACAATGGAACCCCAGTGGAGAAGCTGAGGATGGGCTTTCCTGCTTATGGTCGTACCTTCCGTCTGACATCATCAAACACTGGTGTTGGAGCCCCAGCTAGTGGCCCTGCATCAGCCGGCGCCTTCACTCGTGAAGCTGGATTCTGGTCCTACTATGAGGTAATGTTTAGATAATCGCTATAGTGAACCCATTAATACAGATCAAATTCATGGTCACATTGCCTGTCCAGGGTGTACCCCGCCTCTCTCCCAATGACTGCTGGGATAGGCTCCATCCCTTCATGACCCTTAATTGGAATAAGCGGGTTCAGAAAATGAATGAAGGAATGAATGAATGGTAACATTGGAAGCAAAACACAATAAGAGATCAATAAAAGCTCTTTTCTGTGGTTCAGATCTGTGGCTTCATAAAGGGTACCCCCATTCAGTGGATTGAAGACCAGAAAGTACCCTATGCCACCAAGAACCAAGAGTGGGTAGGATTTGACAACAGGGAGAGCTATGAAACCAAGGTTGGTAGCAGATAAGTTTTTTTTTAAATTACTATTCATTATATATACAGCCTATCCAAGTTTTATTCTAACCATTGCCCACTTAATTTCCATTCCTATAGGTGCGCTACCTGCAGGAACAAAGGTTTGGTGGTGCCTTTGTGTGGGCTCTGGACCTTGATGACTTTGCTGGACGATTCTGTGGACAGGGTTCCCACCCTCTGCTGTCACACCTCCGCAAGCTTCTTGATATTGGTAAGACTGGGGCATTTGCCATGTTTTATATCAGATATTTAGTTTCATCTTTCATGTTTAAATCAGGGCGGCACAGTGGCTTTGTGGTTAGCACTGTTGCCTCATACCTAGAAGGTCCCAGGTTCACTTCTGACCTGGTCCTTTCTGTGTGGAGTTTGCATGTTCTCCCCGTGTTTGTGTGGGTTCCCTCCGGGTGCTCCGGCTTCCTCCCACTTCCAAAGACATGCAGGTTTGGTGAAATGGTGATTCTAAATTGACCGTAGGGTTGAGTGAGGGTGTGAATGTGTTTGTCTGTCTATATGTGGCCCTGCGATGGACTGGCGGCCTGTCCAGGGTGAACCCCGCCTCTCGCCCAATGACCGCTGGGATAGGCTCCAGCACCCCCCGTGATCCTTAATTGGAGTAAGCGGGTATAGAAAATGTTTAAATCAGGGGTTTTTTTTTTAAATAACATTAATTGACTATTTGCTACAAACACTTTCAGTGACATACAATACATTTCTTCTTCCTCTGCCATGTAGAATTGCCAACACTGCCCCCTACTACCACTCCTGAACCTGGTGCTACCACCATTTCTCCTTCTACCACCACAACCACAACCACCACTACTCAAACTACCAAGCCCACCACTCATGCCCCAGGATCAGGTTTCTGCAACGGCAAACCTGACGGCATATACGCCAACCCAGATGACAAGACCAGCTTCTACATGTGCGCGGGTGGCATCACCCATATCAGTTACTGTGGAACTGGATCAGTCTTCAATGACAGCTGCAAGTGTTGCGTCTGGCCCTGAGCAACGAGTGGAGGGAAATGTGCATTACAACTTGAAGATGCAATCTGTAACCAATATTATCCTGATGAAACAGACTTTTGAAGCTCCATTGTACCTGCAACATATGCAGTCATTAGTGTTATATCGATATATTGTGTTTTCTTGTGAAATATGTAATGTGTATGTTTCCAGATTGCAAACAAAAGCATTAAAGTACTTTGGTACATATTAGTGGGAGATGGCTCATCCGTTTAACATTTTCTAATTATATTTATTTTAAACTTATAGTCCACTTCTCTGGTCAGCAGTAAATTATTCTCTGTGAATAAATTCAGTCACCTGTTCAGCACACCTGCCTTCAACGTCCCAGCACTGATTACCAACAGGATACAGAAACAACCAAACCCAAACCAAGCAGGGTCAGCATAACTTCTGATCATTATCCCTGCCAGCTCACAATCAGTGTAAAGCCTTGAATTTTTGCTCAAGCAACATTAAATCATTGTATACATAATGGTTTATAAATGACTGAAGCCAGTTGCACACATCATCATGATACATTACAATATGTTTTTATCATAACTTATCAACATATCACAGAAGAAGCTCTCACACATTATATTTGTCAGTACCATAGTTCAGTCCTTTCAGCAAAGAACGAGGACCCAGAAGCAGCACAAGATGTTGTGGTTTCATCTTTAGTTAATGCGAAGACCAACTTAGGGTCATGTGTGAACTAACAAAGTAGGATATACCTGGATACAAGCTCTTCCAGAGAGTGCACCTATAACACTGTGGTATTGGGTGAGTGTCATCAAGTGCAGATGTGTCGCACGTATGTAGGTATATGAGAAAACCTTGCATCTTGAAATTTAGGGATACAACCCCAACTGACCAAAATATAGGATCCCATCACAGTCACAACATACACACTGTGACACAGCATGCTTTTATGTATGATCCTGCTATAACAGCAGGTAGCTCAGTGGGACAAGGAGTTGGACAACCAACATGTAGACCTGGGTTTCATTTCCAGTCAGGCAAATTATCTGTGTTCTTGGACAAGGCACTTCATCTGCATTTTCTTTATCCATCCAGCTGTAAATGGGACCAGCCTTGACTGGGGAAGTAACATGTGTTGGACTGGTGTTCCATCCAGGGGAAGTTGTAAACTCACATCTGCTTCACGCTACGGAATCCAGAAATAAGCACTGGCACCAGTGGGCCTCAGGTCCTGTATAGGACTTGTTTCTTCTGCTATGACATGCAAATCTATCACATTCGTGTGGTGTGTGTGGCTGGCTTTTGTGTTGGACCGTGGATTCGATTTTATAGACTTAAGTTTGGCAGTGGAACGAGGTCTGAAAAGATGAACTTTCGTTTGACAATTCACTGAACTGATTTCTGTCAATTACACCTTAAAAAGCACATATATTGTAGTATTAAAACACATTTTTCTGGAAAAACAAGTTGCACATTTTATTTTAACACTATATGAATGAATGAATGAATGAATGAATGAATGAAGTTACATTTATATAGCGCCTTTCTCAATACCCAAGGTCGCTTCACATTACAGTGAAAGGGGGTGCTAACTAACCACCACCAGTTTGTATATATAACCACCAGTTATAGTTTATACATAATACATATCTAAACTATATAATATATATAAACTATAATACATGACCATTACCATACAAACTATAATACGTTACCATTTTGCTGGAACACTGAAGTTGTGAACATTATCTGGCGCGGTGGCTCAGTGGCTAGCACTCTCGCCTCACAGCAAGAAGGTCTAGGGTTCGATTCCCACCGTGCCCAGTTCCTTTCTGTGTGGAGTTTGCCTGTTCTCCCCATGTCTGCGTGGGTTTTCTCCGGGTACTCCGGCTTCCTCCCACTTCCAAAGACGTGCATGTTAGGTGAATTGGTGACTCTAAATTGACCGTAGGTGTGGCTGAGAGTGTGGCTGTGTTTGTCTATGTGG
>OMMV01138725.1:1882-15306 GCA_900302635.1 Chatrabus melanurus
GAAAATAATGTTTTGGCTATTCCATGTCTTAAAGTGTCAGCAGTATGCAACATTTAATTCCGCTTGGTGGCCATCTTGGATTTTCCAATATGATGATCTCTGTCAATGTACAGTCAATTTGACACCAGATTTAAACTTTTTTATGTAAAAGACAGTAGGAATGGCTTTTCTTGTGTCAGTATGTGACTTTCTGTTCACTAAAAATGGAGAAATTGACTTTTCGGAGGCGGCCATTTTGTTTTGCCAAATATGGCGACCCCATTGAAATTAGGCTTTGGCGCCCAGCAGATTTGGATTCAGCAGGTCTTAAACTATAGGTGTGCCAATTTTCATGCTTTTGCACAAATTTGCGCAATCCTCCCCCTAAGAGACCGGACTAAGAGAAAATGAGAGAAAAGTGACGAAAATCATGTTCCCGGAGTTTGGTAGCGGACCTCAAACGCATCACAGCCTGTGACAACATGTTTGGAGCAGAAGCAGCTGTTACCCAGCGCTCCATTATAACAAGCGGGACTGTTGCCAATGCGGAAACGTTCGGGAGAGGGGTTCGACAAGGCGAACCAACACCCACACGTTAGCCAGCGAGCACAATCGTACCAGTAACTCAGGCTTTTGGACGCTGTTTGCACCGGTACCGCAGGCTAGTGAGGGCTATCGCGTGCAACGTGCACGTAGCGACAATCTACGGTTTGTAACGGTCTCCTACGTGGCTACAGATACGTCTGCATTCACAGAGAAATTTTAAACTTGTTGAAAAATTTAGACGCGGTCGCCGTTCATCACCAAACACCGCCGAAGACCAGCAGAGGCTGGCAATTACTGATGTGTGCATATTCATCGACCCAAACGTCATAGTGTGACTGCGCCTTATTCAAGGCCAAGTCCTCTAACTCTTCCTGGGGGATCCCGAGCTGAAATTTTGCACGTTCTTTTTAACCCTTTCAATACTGAATACAGTACTTCAAATTATTGTTATCTATTAGGTATAACTGTCAATTTTATGATCAAAACCGCTATTTGCAATTACCCATAATGCCCTGGGGTCAAAGTGCTCTCCAAGCTCCTATAATATGGAATAGGTCCTAATGCATGGGCTTTTGGGATGCTTATGTCCCAACAGGATATATGGAAAAACCTTTGGGACACATATGTCCTGTTAGTACTGAAAGAGTTAAGAAAATCCTCTTCTAACCCACTTCATCATGAAGTGGTTTAGAAGTGGTCTGGTGATGCAACAGACAAAAGTTGCACTCTGCACAGTTTCTCCATCCACAACCACAGAAGCCTATAACTCCTTCAGAGTTGTCTGGGTGTCCTGGTGGCTTCCCTCACTTGTCTCCTTCCAGCATGGTCACTCAATTTTTGAGAATTGCCCACTTGACACAGATTTACCATGCAGTACCATACTGTTTGTATTTCTTAATGATTGATGTAAACAAGACATATTCAGTGACTTGAATATGTTCATGTATCTATCCCCTGACTTATCTCAAGAAAACTGGTCCCAACTTTTTTTTGGAATGTGTTGCAGGCCTTAAATGCAGGAATGGATGCATATTAACAAATGAAATGAAGTTGACCACATAAAACATGAAATATCTTGGGTTCAGACTGTCAAAGTCAAAGTAAATGTAAGGATCACTGCGTTTTATTTTTATTTGCATTTTCCATATCGTCCCAACTTTTTCTGATTTTAGGTTGTACAAAAAAAGGACAAACGTACAATAAAAAGTTTAGAGTTTGCCACCGTGTGATAATTTGCTGATGCTTTTATTATTGTTGCTTCTGCATGATTATCATGAATCAGTTATGCCTAATATAATAACATGATATATTCTTGTTGTCATGTTGAATAAACATAATTACAGTCAGAAATAAAGACATCATCAAAAATATAATTACACAGTCGCACAGATAGTCTGAAAAGGCTGTCGGGTATTATGACAAACAAACTGTACGACTGGACTCTCCTGCTTCAGTCGACACGTCTCTTTATGAGCGCACACCTCATCCTGCCAGACAAAACTTTGATTCCATAAGCACCCTTTGTGTCGTCTTTGTCAACTGCTGAATCATTAGAAAAGAGGTTCATTACTATGAGCCCCGAAGCATTATGGGAGCAATAAGCGTTCAAATTGGTGCAAAAATCACACAGATGCTGCGATTAATAATACAGCATGCTAAATTACCAGCTCGGCTTTGGCACACGAAGGCAATTATTAGACTTGCACAAGCAAAGACGAGTGATTTAAAGAAAAAGGTGCTTGACTTTGGGATCATTGATGGCAGAGATTGGTTATGATGATGGGTCTTAAGTGGTGTCCAGCATTGTCTCGTTTCTTTTCCACGCTTGGCCTTTTTGCAGGAGCCACTCCGCCATCTCACCGTCGCCATAAATCTTCAAGCCCTCTGACGATTTCTTTAATGCATCGTGAGCGCCGCCGCGATGGCGTGTGTTTTTGTGTGGGTGGACAGCAGACTCCACGTTCATTTATCTACATCGGAGCTGGCACTTAAATCTCTGCGGCTTTCTGCTAAACACTCTGCAGCCCAGAGTGAGCAACGTGTGGGTTTCACACGCTCGAATGTGCTCGATAAAAATAGGATAAATGCAACTGACACAAATGTAAATTATGCTCGCTTTTTTCCTCCGTCGTTTAAAAGTAAACTTAGGATCGCGCCGCCCAAGCAGGAGCCATTAGGTCTGTTTTGACAACAGCAACTCAGTGGGAAACGTCTCAGAATGGGTTTTTGAAAAGACTTAAAACTTTAGGGTGCTGAGAACCAGAGTTCAATCGTCTTTACAGGTGATTATGGCTCAACTCATAGAATGGGTTGTCCATTAAACCAGTTTTTCCCAATCCTGGTCCTTGGGACCCAAAGTACGACACATTTTCCATTTCTCCCTGCTCTAACTGCATATAATGAGTCAAATCAGGTGTGTTCCATTCATCAGCTGGCTGTTGATTGGCTAAACACCCCTCACCTAGCTGATCTGGTCTGAGTAGATTTGGGACAAACTGGAAAAACATGTAGTGTTTTGGGTATTGAGGACCAGGATTTGGAAACAATGCATTAAACACACAAATGATGGGTTTGATCCTGATTGCTGTCCTTGAGCCAAGACACGGAACCCTCAACTACTCAACCTCAGTCCCACAGGAACACGAGAGAAGCTGTAGAGGAAGTAGTAGTTTACCATAAAGTACTTGGGACTTTTTCAGGGTCTTCCAGTAGGTTTACTCCTGTCACGCCAAAGATTCATGGCCATCTTGTCTCTGGTACTATGGACCTCAGGAAGAAAAAGTAGTAAGTCCCACGCAGGCCCAGTTGGGCTGGGGCTTATCCCCGGTTACCGTAGCATGAAGCGAATGACAGTCTACATCTCCCCCTGGATGGAATGCCAGTCCATTGCAGGTCACTTCCCCATCCAAGGCTGGTACCCATGTACAGCTGAGTGGACCGGGATAAGGCAGATGAAGTATTTTGTCTCGGGATCTCCCGATCAGGTTTTTTGGGGGTTTTTTTGCCCCCGATCCCAATCCGAGTCATTTAATATTGGGTATCTGCCGATACAGAGTCCTGATCCGATACTTGTATTTTCCTAGTTATTACAGTTGCACAGAGCAGAATGCAAACACATTAATCCATTGTACATGTTTGTCACGGTAACAGCTCTGCCATGCATCAAGAAAAAAAAACACTAAATCCAAGCTGCTTCTTAATGTTTTTGTTTATTTATTTATTTTTTATTTTTTAATTAAATGAACATATTTTTTTATGACTCATCAGTTCCACTTAGTGCAGAATTGTAGTAGGAAAACGAGGACACTCAGAGTAAAAAAATACATTTTTTACAGTTTTCAAAAATACATTTATTCTCATTTTTGTTGTTGTATGTAAAAATTCTTTAAAACATATTCAAAAGTGGATCTTTACGCAAACGGGGGAGGGGGTCGATCAAAAGAGTGCAACCCAACGCGTAGCGTATACAGTAAAATACAATCCTCACACAATCACAGGTGTTTTCGTGGGCTGGGCGTGTCACCGTGTTGCTGTAAGACAAAGCCACTCAGGGGCCGAGCAGCATAAAGGTCAGAGGTCGGAGGTTAATGCACTGGAGGAGAGGGAGCAAAGGTCACGTGGGTTTTGTGTTACTTTGTGTGTGTGTGTGTGCAGATGTGTATCCCTGCCTGGAGGAGGGAGTGAGAAATCCAATTACCAAACAGAATTACTGCTTCAGTCAATAAAACCTGCAAGCACAGAGTGAAACACAGAGAGGCACCAAGATGTGGATTTTTTTAATTAATTTTTTTAATCTAACCCTGTCGCTTTTGTGGAATCAGAAAAGCATCTAACATCACCACGCGTGGATTGAAGAGGTCGCACTGTTGCTGCTCCACACATCTGGGCCAAAACGGTTCAAAGGAACAGACCTGACCAGTGAGCTGCAAGCAGCTGGTCTTAAAAAGATCATTTGTAACTAGTAGGGCACTCATCAGAGTGCACACTTCCATCAAGGCACAAAATGTGCGATGTTACATCATAAAAAAAATAAAAAAAATCATTCTGAAATTCTCTGCTTGAGCTCCTCTATGAAGATCCATCGAAAAAAGTAAAGGTTTTCAATTTTAGACCAAGCCAGGACAAATGTCTTAAACAGGTTTCATGAAAATTATTTAAGTCGTTTTTGAGTAATCCTGCAAAGAAACAGGCAAAAATCATCCTTTGTGTGGAAGCACTGTAGTTTGCTACTGATATACGGTAATGGGCTTTGCATCATATAGCGACTTGACATAAACTGCTTACAAAAAAAAAATTAAAAAAAAAATCTCAAAATATTTTTATTGTCTTATGGCATCAAATTAAAATAAGGCAACTTTATAGGGAAAAAAAATTCTCTTCTATCCTAAAGTGAGAAAACCCCGCTTACAATACATTATAAATTAAACAAAAATATAAAAATCAAAATAATGGATTGCATAAAAACTCAAACTAAATCACCACCTTTACAGACAGTAAACCTGGAGTGGACCCACTGTCTACTAGAGGTGAAAATGATTCAGTGTTTCAAAGATTTTGAAATTCTGAAGCAACCGTTTCATTTTTAGTGCTTTGAGCATTTTGAAAAAAACGTTTTTTGAATTGTTGTGACCATTTGGAAACAATTTTCTCACACAGCTGTTTCACTTTATTGTTTCAAATGTTTTGAACCAACCAATCCACCTCTGAAGCCATTGTTTCATTTTAGTGTATTGAGCATTTTGAAACAATTAGTCTCTGAAGTCATTGTTTCACTTTAGTGTATTGAGCATTTTGAAACAACTACTCAGTCTTTGAAGACATCGTTTCATTTTATGTATTGAACATTTTGAAGTTACACAGTGTTTGAAGCTATAGTTTCATTTTAGTTTATTGAGCATTTTGAAACAACTAATCAGTCACTGAAGCAGTTGTTTCACTTTAGTGTTTTTAAACGAGTCATTTTCTGAAGCAACTGTTTATCGTAGTGTTTCATTAAAAAAAAGAATAATTCTGTGTAACAATTGGTTCATGTGCTGTTTTTAGCTTTTCAGAACATTCAAAGTGTTCTAAAAAGATTGTAGCCATAAGTACCCCACAGACTGTGAGGTAATACATCCTAAAGCCAAACCCGTTTTCTGGTCTATACGTCAACCTGTTTCTCTGCTTGTCACTTTAAATGGAAGGAAGCGGATGCTTGCCACGCCCACTCTATCTTCAGAGTTTGTCACAAAGGCTCAAAATTAGCTGTTTAAGGATTAAATATTGTTTATAGCACGGCGGTTTCGACATACATGGTCATAGAATAGTGGGAGTTTCAGGATCTTTAACAGAATTTACACAATATGACCCCTTTTTAAAAAAAATACTGTCATTGCTTTATTTGTTTTACTTCCCCATCTAGATTTATATGATGATAGCTGTAGTTGGAAAAGGTAAAAAAAAAAAAAAAAAAAACCCGTTTCTCAGTTATGTGTGACAATGCCTAAAATACAATATATGACTTGGAAACGCAGCCGACAATTAATGATGCGTGTCTGATTGAGGCTGGAAACAAACTGTGAGCGCTGCGTTGAGTTTACCGTAAAACCCTCTCCCATGATTCCAGGCCTGCAGCGGCACTTATCATCAGCAAACAGCAGAACGAGCACAAAAGGCCCCGATCCGCCTAATCTCTGGTCAAACATAAGCTGCAGCATCATCGCGGCTCAGGGCAATAAACCGCTGCTTTATGCTGGAGCTGTTCGGGAGACACACGCTACGACTTTGCTAAACGTACCGTAGAGATCTGCCAAAGCCAGTCTCCAGGGGAACCATTGCCTGGGTTACCGCCGCCAACAGGAAGGACATTTCTTGTCCAATTAGGTAACCTGTCAGACTAAAGCGCTGGCTTTTAATATTTCAGCTACTTTTTTACTATAATGATTCAAATATCCCACGTAACAATCGAACAATCTAATATAATAATACAATCTAATGTAAGACTGCTGGTTGTTTATGTGAGCAGCTGATGGGGGTCGAATTGTCATTTGTGGGATTCTCAGACCGTGGTCCGTGGACTGACACTGGTCAAACTAAAGCTTACATCTGAAAGCCTGTTTTTTTTTTTTTTTTAAATACATCTCAGCAACTTAATTAAGAAGAAAATCTATGACTGTGAGTAGAAGATTGTGTTCATCATCCTTCACCTAAAATAAGAATCTGAGTATTCACACTGCTCAGCACCTTAAGGGAATCATTTAAAAATGTTTACAATCAACCAATGTATGAATTTAGATCATCATCATCATTTTAATTACGTGTTTCCAGAGTAAAAAGCCAACCTTATAAAAAAAAATAATTCTGAAAATTGTGTTATCTTGCCCACAGAAAGACGCCCACATACATAAGACGGCTATTGTAGTTAAAAAAAAAATGGAGATAAAAGAACAATTTCTGAGTTTAAACTTGTTAAAAAAAAATAAAATCGGCTACTTCCTGAGATTACAAAGTCATACATTTGCAAGAAAAAAAAACAAATTTACGAGAAAAAAAGTTGGATACTCTGAAAATACAAAGTCATGAATTTGGAAGAAAAAAAACTCATAAATTTACACGAAAAAGAGATAAAAAAAAACCCTCTATACGCCTATTCCATGATGCATATGATAATGCTGCAACTAATGATTATTTTCACAATCGATTAATTGGATCGATTATTTTCTGGTCATTTAGTTGTTCGGTCCATAAAATGTAAAAAAAATAAAAATAAATAAATGGTGAAAAATGTCAATCAATATTATCCAGAGCCCACGGTGATGCCTTCAAAATGTCTTGTTTTGTCCACAGCCCAAAGATATTCAGTTTACGACCAGATAGCAGCAAAGCAGCTTGTAAAATAAACCAGAAAATATTCACATATAAGAAGCTGAAATCAAAGAATTTGGATATTTAAAAAAAGAAAAAGAAAAGAAGACTCAAAACGATTATCAAAATAGTTATCAATTAATTCAATAGTCGATTATCGATTAATCGTTGCAGCTCTATTCCATGAGATTATAAAGTAATACATTTGTGAGGAAAAAAAATCTCATAAATTTACCAGAAAAAACTTGGATATTCTCTGAAATTACAAAGTCATAAATTTGTGAGAAAAAAGCTCATAAATTTACATTAAAAACCTGAGCTATTCCATGAGATTACAAAGTCATGCATTTACGAGAAAAAAAACTCACAAATTCAGAAGAACACCAACTCAGATACTCTGCGAGTATATAGAGTATATGTGGTGAAGATGTAATCTGTGGTAGATCTTGATTGGAATCATGGATTAGGTTGGTGTTATTCATTCAAAGCTGTCGTCTCTCTGTTATAATGCTTTTTTTTTTTCTTGTTGTTTTTAACCTAATCTGGCTGTATCTCTTCCTAATCTTCACCTCTTTTTTCCCACCTTTGCACCGACAGCAGACCAGGACGACGTGTCCAGCATCAGTACCTGGACTCGGCTCACACGTTTCCATAACGGCTCCGAAGCTGAACACCTCCTCCCCCCCCACTCCATCAAACACTCATTAGATAGTCGAACACATCCACACTCTCAGAAACCTACACATTTCTTTTCATGCACAGACGCGCACATTTTCACAAAATGAGGACACTGAATAATTAGAGAGATGAGAAGGAAAAAAAAAAAAAGAGAGAGAGAGTCGGTGCCTTCACAGACAGTCATTTCAATTATCTCTTCTCTTCTGGCTGTCTGGCTGCCGTCTCTTGAAGGTTATGGGTTTGGCTCACCACAGTCTCCTGCGGGATTTAGCTATTTGATTCCCATCCACGCCGCGACCCTGTGCTAGATCTGGTCGTTTAGAACCGCTCTGTCTGTGTCCCGCTTCCCTCTGAAAGGCCGCCCGTCTCAAAGCGGCACAAAAAATAAAAAATAAAAAATCTGACTGCATCATAAAACTTCACTTCTTGGCCGAGTTCGGACGGAGGATTTTCGAGGGATCCTGCCAGATGCATGTGAGCACAAACAATAGCTCGCAGCCAAGTCACATGCATGGTATTTTTAGTTTCATTGTGATATGGTAAACAGCGAGTGAAGCCGCCTCCCACCACCACCCCGCCCCCTCGCATTAGATCCTGCCAGGTATTTATTGGATGCATTCAGCCTAGGCCTGGTCTCCTTGGCAACACGACCCAGTAGAGACACCCCTGGATAGACTTACAGTATGTGTGTGTTCTTTATCAGCTTCCGGAAACACATGCACACCGTCCTCCAGCGCTCTGCTGCAAGAACATGTCTCTTTTTTTTTTTTTCTCAAAACAGAGACAAGCGTATCTCGGATTCTTTTTCCCTTGTGAAGTTCTGTGTGTAGGTGAAAATGAGGCATCATGGGAACTGGGACATAAATCAGCAACAATTGTGAGTAAAGAGGGGTTTCCACCTCCCTGACGCCCGCCGAATTGTAGGACTTGGCGAGTCCTGTTGACGTCTTGCTGACGTCGTGGTACGCCGTGATGCGTCATCGTGGGCCGGGAGGACCCGCGACATTTTAAAAAAAAAAGTTTAATTAACTGCCGTCTTGGCGTGTCATGTCCCTTTGTGATGATGTATTGGTGCGTCTCGTCGATGTCATGGCGGCTGCGTGACAGAATCTTGCTGAGTCGCGTATTCTTGGCCACATGTGAGGAAAATATATGGTGAGAAACCATCAAGGTGTCGTCATAAGCACGATACAAAGTCCACCAGCCAAGACGCAGACAGTAGGTATTCTTCCTATTCAGCTGCAGCAGCATCCATCTTTCATAAGGGTCATTCTGTATGAAATCACTCTATTTAAAAAAAATAAAAAATAAAATTAAAAAAAGCTCTCCCCAGTTCATGGTCTCAGATTTGCTACATTTTCACATATTTTGTAAATTATGGGCACAACATAAAAAAATCCAGAATATTAGGTTCATACTCCAAATAGGTTTCCTTCCAGAAGGGTCCAAAAAAGACGCAGGTTTTCTTGCCAAATTTGCAGGGCCATATCTCAAAGTATAATAGATAATGATTTTTAGGTTTTTTTTCACCTGTACCTATTTTCCATTTTAAACCAATAAAAGTTTCCTATAGAGTTTTCAATGCATGTTCAAAGAACAGTTGTTTTTTTTAACCAAAAAGTCCCCTGCCTGACATACCTAGCCTCTGTTGAAATAAAAGGAATGTGGTTTTGAAAGTATCCTGTGATGACGTCATTTTAACGCAGAAATAAGCATCCTGAATGATTTAGAATATGGAGAAAATTTGGCTCCAAGTGGGTCTGACCCCCCAAAATGCCCTTTTTTTGGTATTAAAGGGTTAAGTTGGATGAAAATTTGGATTTTATTAGATCCTGATGTCATCTACCTGTGAGCCAAATATCATTTTCAAACATTCATATATGGTCTGCTTTCTGCTACTGTGTGTTGTGCTGCCCCCAGTGGTGAACATTGGCTGCAGCACCGTAGGGCAGGGGGAAAAAAAAAAACTGAAGAAGGTCCCTGGTTCTATTTGATTGTAATAAGCAATGCCACTTTTGGCTTATTCTAATTTATCATTGAAAATTATTGTCTATATTAAACAAACAATTGTATCAGATTGCATTGCATTAAATCATCCCACAATAAAAAGTATTGTTCCTGAATCGTATCGTAGCCCGTGTAGCTAGATATAGTTAGTATCATTTTATCAGGGGGAGCTGCACACCCCTAGTTAAAAGTAATTCCAGCATTTGTAGTATTACTGTCTTAACAATCACGACGGAGGACATCGTGATTGTAGTTGTTTTGATGTCTAGTCGGATAAATTGGGGCACTGAATTTCTGCACGAGTTTTAGAGCAAAAAAAAAAACAAAAAACAAAAAACAAAAAAACCAACCTGACTTTGCATTCAAATCATTTTGTCCGAGTTGGAGCTCCAAATTTCCCACTTGCCGACATGTCATGAACGCAGCATCTCTTCGGCAATGTCAGTAACGCAGAATTTGCTGTATCGCACTTGTGCAGCTGCTGAGTCAGTAAGTAAGCATGTTAAACCAGACGTGGAGGCTCGACACGTCACTGTGCATTAGTGGCCATTATTGTCATGTTTTCTGATACACGCACTTATTGTACCAAATTTACAACGCACCATTTTCCTTTTCCAGCGCTACAGAAACCGTAGAATGTTGGAGTTGTGCACACACTGGCAGTAAAACCGCTCTCGCGGATTTACTTGACGATTCAGCGCGGTGCAATCGGCGACGCTCGCCATATGCGGAGACCACGTACAAGTCTGGCCCCTAAAATAAACCGTCGCCAAAGTGCTGAGCGGAAGCGTTGCTCACAGAATCTGTCTGGTGCTAAATTGTGAACATAACTTGAGACAGAAAAAGTGACACGAGGAAGGAGGAGGTTTTGACAGAAAGTGAGAAAAACGGAGACTAGAGAGATGAGAGGAGATAGGGAGCCTCAGAAGCATTATCGACTTAGAGAGAGAGAAGGAGACGGTGAGGGAGGCAAGTCCTTCTTCTGCGGCGCCTCCAGGGAAGAATGATATATTCAATTTGGGTTAAAAGAATGACTTTCAAACGGAAACACTCCATCAGGCCTGGAGTGCACGCGAGACACGGATTCAAAGGATTAATGCCCTTTCTGTGTTTCTCTGTTGGATGGTAATTGAGAGATTCGGGATTCGAGCTTTTACTGAGCCACATCAAGGATGCAAGATGTCAATGAAAACTACAAACATGGCCACCGGAGCAAATAGCTGCCACTCAGAACTGTAAAAACATCACACCGTCTCCGAAGGTGCTCGCATCACATCATTCTCTCTTTGGCTCTTTGCCATCTCCACCTGTGAAGACCAACTCGCTGCTGCAAATTTTTTTTTTTTTTTAAAACATCCTCTATCCAACTTTCCACTAATCATTTCCTCGCTCTTCACTCTTTCATCCCTCTCTCCTGCTGGGCCGATGACTGATACTGAGGTGCCAGTTACATGGTGCGCTACAGTAACGTTAGCCTGCTTATGTAACAAGACACTGCAAGCAGGAGCGTGCACGACACAACCTTAAACGCCAATTCACACTATAACGTTTACCCCAGCGTTTGGTGAACGCAGGGCAAAGTCGAGAAAAGTGGTCAAACGTCAGCAAAAATCACGTTACCGGAGTTTGGTAGCAAACATCTAACGTAGCTCGGCGTTCCACAACGTGGTGCTAGCGGAGGCCAGCGGAAGCGGGCGTTAGCCAGCGCTCCATTAGAACAAGAGAGACTTTTGCCAACGTGCAGGAGAGGGGGTCGACATGCTGCTGTCCAGTGATTCTGAGCAGGCAGGGCGAAGCAGCACCCAAACGTTAGCCAGCGTAGACGATCGCACCAGTAACTTAGGCTAGCGGAGGGAACGTGGACGTAGCGGAGATTAACTTTCTCTAACGGTCTCCAACATAGTCAGAGGTACGTCAGCAAATGCAGAGAAATTTTAAACATGTTGAAAATTTTTGGACGCGGTCGACGTTCATCAGCACATACCGGCAGAGGTTGGCGGAGGCCAACGGACACCAACGTTTGCAAATACATTCGTCTACGTTGGCCCAACGTCTAGGTGAAACTGCGCCATTAAGTTTGAGAAATTCTGAAATCAGAATCTGGAGAAATCCTAGGTGGCCTTGGAATAGCGTGGAATTCTTCAAGACCAGCTGAAGGATGTCACTAAAGATAGACATCTGGGTTATGTTGCTGCTGAGATTTCAGAGAGGAACTGAATAAGTAGGGATGGATGGATGGATGGATGGATGGACTGGTGATGTGTCCAGGGTGTACCCTGCTTCTTGCCTAATGTATGCTGAGATAGGCCCCAATCCCCATGCAACCCTCACAGAATAAGCGTGTTTAGATATTGGATGGATGGATGGATGGACAGACAGAATGGTGACCTGTCCAAGGTATACCCAGCCTTCTCCCACATGTACACTGGGATAGGCTCATGCCACCTTGCGATCTTGACAGGATAAGCAGGCTTAGACACTGGATGGATGGATCAAGTCAGGTCTGCGAGCATGTACCAGTGCCACATGTCACCGCATCCACCACCCCATAGAACCACTTTCGGATCTAGACGGCAACCACCCAGGTAGACAACCAGTACATCCCTACCTCTCGGAAGGTACCCATCCATCTGATGCAGCCAGGTGGAACGTGGGAGTCCCCTTGGCCTTCTCCAGCTGCTGGGGTCCTCAACAGGAACCTGCGTGCTGGATCATACCCAGAGAAACACACCACCTAACCGAGTCTCCCTAAGTTAACTGTTTATTTGACACAAAGTCATTCCAGCGGTTCCCAAGGATACTCCAGAGACCTAGTACCAAAAACAACTCGTCATTGCCTTAGCTCACTGATTCGAGTCAAAGTCTCACAACCACACAGTAAGACAGGAGGTAGCAGGGCCGTAAAGACTTGGACCTTTGTTCTCCTGCAAAGGTATTGGATTTGCCAAACAACTCAAGCTGGACATGAGTTGAATGTCCAGATGAATGGCCCAAAATAGGAGGCTCACTGGTCTTCACTTTTATCTATCCGACCCAAAACTGCAGTAGTTTTGACGGGATTACTTACAGAAATTCTGCAGACCCACTGACTAATCACAGCGAATACAGACTGTATATGAGGGCGTGAGTGTGCCGGAGCTTGTGGGGAAACGTGATGGAAGGACAGCTGGTCTTTGCACTCATTCAGACAAAGGCAGATTTCCCCGTAGAGTGTGGATGACCTCAAACCCTGGCGCAATGACCTCCTTAAGCGTGTACCAGTGCTAGTGACGGGGAGAGCAGAACAGGTGGGGGGTGGGGCAGCTGCTGGTTCCAATGATGTACAGCGGCGCTGCACGGTTTCTCCACCAACCAGACAGATGTGCAAAGAA
>OMMV01138741.1:0-13384 GCA_900302635.1 Chatrabus melanurus
GTACAAACTATTATTGGCTTTCATTCTCAACCTTTGGCTTTTTACTACAGACGTCACAGTTTGCAGTATTTTCATGAACAGACGTGAAATACGTCCGTGCAGCGCTCCTCTCTCTTTCCGCTCACTGCAGCCCGTCTGCGTGCTCGCAGCCCCGATGAGTCACGTGACCGCACGACGACGACACACAGCAGAGCAGAGAGAGGAAAAAGGAGCGCTGTTTGCACAGAACTTTTTGATGAAACGGGAGCAACGTACTGAACGTAGAGGAGAGAAAGAGAAACTAAAGTATCGATCCCATCACGCTACTATCGATCCGATACCAATACCAACGTTTGTATCGATACTATCGATATTTGGATCGATCTGCCCACCCCTACTGCTTTGTGTCCAGATGGATGAAACGTGTGGGCCACTCTACAAACACTGCAGCTTGCTAACTACTCCTTATAAGCACTGGGAAAGTAATGCACTCACATTGTAAACATAGCAGGTATTGTCTGAGCAAATCTCACATTGTTTGTCAGCTCCTGGTTTTTCCAAGTGATACGATACAGCAAAGTTGTTTTCGTCACTCTGACCGTTCCTTGTATTTCCAGCTCTGGTTGGTTATAACAGCAGAAACTGCATGGAAAAAAAACTTCTGATTTCATAATTTGTCAAATGATTTGAGCAACAAATGACAAACTACACAAACTTTAATCATGACCTGTTTTTTCTGCTTGGCTTGCTGTACTGAAGCAAATCTCAGACTTGTTCAATAATATATGTAAGGGATCACGTTATCGATAACGCTGAGTGGAAACAGGTCTGTAATCATGTGGTTAAAACGACCCATAGTGTTGTCATTAGTTGAGTCTGTGGTTGGAGTGTAGCTTTTATTTATAGATCAGATTTTGGGCAGACACAGCAGAGTTGTTGGCTGAAAAGCAGCGCTGGCGCAACATCGTCGATACTGTAAGTAGAGGTTTGGAGATTTCGAAAAGGAAAAATAAACATTTTGAGACAATTGTTTACATATTTGGGGTTCACAGATCAACTTTGGAAATTTATCAGAATTTATGAGGCTGACATGATCCCGAGTATAATGTCCTGATACTGACAGTTTTGACCATCCTGGGAAAGCTTATTAGTTAGTTAAAGTTATTTTCTTTTTCTTTGCTAAAGATCAACTCAGGAAGGCATGCTGACTGAACCCTCACCCCCTCAAACATTTTACTTGGAGCTAGGTTTTAGGTCAGACTCATCATCACCAGACAAGGTTCTGCGTAACTTTGTATATAAGCAAATATTTTAAGTGCATGATTTGTTCAGGCCATTTGCCTCTTACTAAAGTTTACAGAAACCCATGGCCTCTTCATTGTAGTATCTGGTATGCTTATGGTCCAGTTGTCACTCCAGTGACTGTCTTAGTCCAACAAGATTCTTATACAGTCTTTAGTGGAAATGCCCCGTTTGTGGATTCACCACCACACTGGAGGATTTTTGCTTCCTTAATGTGGCATCTAGTTTCCTTTTGTGTTGGCCTCTATTCTACTCTCTACTCTATTTTCTTCTGCTTTTAATACTATCCAACCACACATTTTAGAAGATAAAATGTTAAACCATTTTAATATTGATTTTTAATGTAGTGGGTTGAACCACAGGGTGCCTGAGTAGCGTAAATGGTCTCTAATCTGACAATCTTGTTGTTCCACTGGTTCCTCTCAGGGCTGCGTTTATCACCATTGTTTTTTGTTTGTTTGTTTGTTTTGTTTTTGTTTTATACATCCTGTACAAAAATGAATGAAGAAGCATGAGGATGGACTCATCTTAAAGTACGATGGTGAGGTCTTTGTTTCTGAGTCTACTACAAAACTTAAGTTATTTTGTTGACAGGTGTGGTTCTTAAATCTTAATACTAATAAAACTAAGCATATGGTTCTTGATTTCAGGAGATGCAAAGCATTTTCTGTCGCAGTTTGAAGACACACCATTTATGCCGCGGACTATTCTAAGTAATTGGTCATAATTACTGATAAGTTCAGTTTTTGATGCCAGTACAGAGGGAATCTGTGTGCAGAGATTAATGTGTATACTAAAATAATGGCTCTGTCCTAAATAGTTTTTTTTGAGTCACTACTATCCGTTTGTCTTAAGCTTGATTTGGTATTTTAAACGTAACACAGATGCTACATAAAGTTGAGAAGCAGTATTGAGATGTCATTGCATATTAGTTTGAGAAACAGGTGCCCTTCATAGGAAGCTCTACATATAATGTTGATTCAGAACCACTCTAACAGGAACCGTTTGGGTTTCTGCCTCAAGATTAAAAGCTTATCTGGCAAAAAAAGAGAAGAAAGTAATGTTATTCTGGATCTCTCTAGATCTTGAGTTTGTTTAAGTTTGTAGATGCTCATGGTTATGTGTATATATTTGTGTATATTTATTTTGAGGTTAATGTTTTCATGCATCTTAATTGTTGCCTCGGTCTCTTGCTCTCTGCTGTAAAGCAAGATAACCCATGAAATATAGTAATATGAAGTACTCAAGCTTTTCCCATCGCTCCCACCACCTTTCTCTCATTACGAGTATAAACTCGTCTGGGCCTATAGATGTGCTCCAAGTCATTTGACATGAGTCCGTTGCCCTTTACCCTTATGTCTTCAGTCTTTCTTTGCTTAAAGGTTACTCTCACTAATGCACAATGTGCAGACTTGTGAGTGTGAGAACTCAGTTACACAGACCCACATCATTATATTTCAACAAAGCCAGCAAATGAATGCCCTTCTTGAGGTTTGTTTCTTTTGATTTGTTTCTTTCTCTTGAACAAACTGGCACTCAGGTTTGTCTCCAGTTGAAGGTATCAAAAATCCTCCCACATTTGTTATAGTACATCACTCTGGCCTGATGATTTTTATTTTTTTTTTGCCAACAGTAAATTAAACAGTTTTTGTTTGTTTGTTTTTTTGTGTGTTTTATCAGTTAAAATAATTTTTAAATGGTGAGTATCACATTTGTTATGGATTCATTTTTATTCTATCTGCTACTTTTCTTTGTCTACGTCTCTGCATCTTTTTCCCACATTTGTTTGTGTTTTTTGTTTTGTTTTGAGCTCCACTGATTAAAAAATCATCAGCAGAGCTTATGGTCTTACTGATTCTCTGTTGTCCATCCGCTGTCCTACAACGTTTACTTGAAATCACTACTCCTTCTAAGGTTCTTACTGGATCAGTCTGAATTTTCTACCCTGCACTAGGGCCACAAACTAATAGTCTTTCCCACAGAAAGCAGAAATTTTTGAAATTGGGGCAAAAACTGCAAAATGCTTTTCTTCTTATGGTTCTCATTTAGTTCTTTATTTCATATGTCTCAGCGGAGCTTTCTGGCCGACAAGTCGGCTTGTTTGTTATTTTATAGTGGGAAACAAGGACACAAACAGCCAATCTGAGACCAAAGCCAACACACATTCAGTTAGTGGACAAGCCATTTAATTCTACCAACTGAGATGTAGAGTTGGTAGGGACGGTGGGGGGATGTTGAGGTTGCAAAGAATAGAGGTTGTGATGGTGGATGAGTTACTTGGGCACAGCTGTTTAAAGTAATAGTGTGGTGAAGAGATGAAGAAAAGAGTAAAAGCTGAGTGGAGTTGGTAGAGAAGTGTGACAGGAGTGATTTGTGATAGAAGGGTGTCTGCAAGAGTGAAAGGGAAACTTTACAAGACGGTGGTGAGACCAGCTATGTTGTATGGCTTGGAGGCAGTGGCGCTGAAGATGTTATTTTCCTTGGGAGTGATAAGGATGGACAAAACAAGGAATGCATGTATCAGAGGGACAGTGCAAGTAGGATGGTTTATAGGCAAAGTGAGACAGAGGAGATTGCTTGGGCAGGTGCAGAGGAGGGATGTGGGCCAGTTTATTTTTTTATTTTTTTATTTATTTATTTTTTTTTGTAGTTTAGTATTTTTTTTATAAATATGCAAATCTCACCTAAAATGTTACTATGTCTCTTGCAGAACAGTAAGCCCAGAATTTTACCAAAGTTTGATAACAATATGTTAATAAGTAAAATAGCCTATCTGCTAACAGGAATTGTTGAGGCTCAGCTCTTTTTTTTGCAGAGCTGGTCAAAAATATAATTGATTGCACTTCAGATTGGGCTTAAACTATTTTGCTAAGTTCCATGAAAACTTGTTGTATGCACTATCTCAGTTTAAAATATTGAATGAAATTTTATATTTTCCTGGCTCCATCTCTTTCTGCACATCTACCTCAAATATAATGGTTTGCATTTCAGTAGACTCAAATTTCTCACCAAAGAAAGTGGGTTCATTAGCTTTTGGCAAATCCTTTTTACAAAACAAATAAATGGATGTGGCAAAACAAACTGCTTTGACTGAGGTTATACTACTACTACTAATAATAATGGTTTAGTTGTACTGTATGAAATTTATTTGTATATGAACCTTTTACTATGTACAGTTCACATGCATTAGATATGGATCAGATTGTACAACTGTAGCAGGATATAACCTCCACCATCTGTGTCATGTTGGCCTTAAACTGGACACTCCACTTGTTCTGAGAAGGCGATAACAAGAGGAAGTGATCCCAGTGATGGTAATTTAACACGAGATGTGCATGCCCATCTTCTGTCATCTGACATGGTACTAATAATAACTACTGACACAGTAATGACCATGACAGTTCAGGTTCAAGCCTATGAGAAATGAATGCAAAATATTCAAATGTACTATTTTGTATGTTCTTTGGTGTTCATTTTAGTAAAAAAAAAAAAAAGTAATAGAAGCAGTAAGGTAGTTGGCAGCATCATGACCCAACTTGCCTTTTTCTTTTCTCATGTTAAAATAAGTCTGGTGATTGAAGATGCAGCTATTTTGTATATGTTTGAGTTTTTTTGTTTTTTTTAAATCCCTCCAACATATTGTAAGATAATGTTTTAGTCAGAGTTGCAATTAATTATTTGCTTTAATGATTGTGTCTTTGTTTCATCCGATAAGCTGTCCAAAGCTTAAATGTGTTCAAGATGCAATGACATAAAACAAAGAAAAGAAGCATTCCCTTATAATCAGAAGCCAGAGCTAGTAAAATTTTAGCTTTTTTTTTTTCTTGATAGACAACCCAAGCAATTGTTTGACTTGTCAAAATAAATAGTGGTTGTTTTTCTATTGCTAAATATACTGATTATTTCAGCACAAATTTGTTTGTGCAGTAGGTGAAAGGTACTTGTGTGTTTGTATACCAAAGCGCAGAGTCCCAAAGGAAGAACAATGTGCCTGAATAGAAACCATATGTTACGTGAGTAATTACAGGTGGCAAAAGCGTTAGTCCATAGATCCTTCCTGTGTGAATCTGTGTGCTGTGGTAGCAAAGCACAATTACCTGATGATATGTTATCATATTGCAGTTGCATGTAATTACGTTTTATTGTGCGGTGAGGTGGTAGCATCAATATACCCGTATTTTCTCTTTTATGTCCTTGTTCTTTATTTCTCCCTCTCATATGTTGTCTTTAGCAGATGATTCCCTTTTTTCTCATTGAATTTAAACCCGACAGACCCAATTAAACAGTGAAGTTAGTTCCAGAAAAGATATAAAACACAAACGCTCATATAAATGTTGTTTGGCAGCCAAGCTATTTAAACACCTGCTGCAAGTCACACAGAGTGCAGCTTTCCTCCCCCCACTTTATACCGACTTACTTTGATCATTACGCATTTATACAGTTGTTGCGAGATTGCACATGCCTGGTGGTTCCATCAATAAAAACATTTCCAGTGAAGTTCACCACAGTGTGGGCTAACCCTAAATTCTCTTTACCTACATTTTAATTTTCTGGTTCTTTTGTCATGCTTGAACACGAGGACCATAATGTCACTTCTCAGTATGACGCAAATCGTGATTGTGTGTTTCAAAAGAAATTACGAGAAAGTGAAGTAACTCTTTGTTGCAATGTACATTATGTTCCTCCTTTACTAAAATGTAGCGGTGCCAGTTACCTGCTGAATTAAGTTTAGTCAGCTCACCTGTTTAGTTTTCAAACTATTCCATTTACCCATTCTGCATTTTAAGGTTTAATATTCACGACAGTGTGTTTACCACTGATGGCAGGTGTAAGTACTCTAAAATAAATGCTTTGGCCCACTTTACTCAAGCAGCACATGGGCCTGTATCACATTTTGGCTGCTTGTACATGCTTCATGGAGAGCAGCCATTTCATTGTGTTTGTAGATATTTTCTTGGAGGAGCATCATTGCTGCTCTCTCCTGCCTCCCAACACTCCACCCCCCACCCCCAACATTCATTCTTTCGCTCTGCTTCTCTTCTCCCTCTTGTGGCTTTGCACAAAGGATCCGTTATCCTTGGGCTACTGGTTGCCTTGGTGACAGCCAACTGTGCCCCCCCCCCCATTTCCAAGTTCTGGTCTAAGTGGGATGGGGAACCTGCCCCCATACCTCGACTGATAACTGTCCTCTCTACCTAACACATATTTTTGTTTTGTTTAGACACATAAATATAGCAGGTGGCCTTATAAAATAAAGGGGAATGAGCACAGGATTTTCCTCTGTGTTTAACTCTTTAACTTTCAATTATAAATACATTGAATATTTGAGTTGTCTCTTGTGCTTTTGTTTGCAGACTCTGTAATAAACTTGAATATCAATCACCTAACATTATGTGTGTGGATAAAGTATATTCTTATGCAGTCCGGACACCAACCCAACATCATTTGTATGGGGGAGAGCTTCTATTTTTCACGGGGACAAACAATTTGCAAACAAAACCCTACCCAGAAACCGTTTTTGCTGATGACATCACAACAGCAACTTACAGCCTAGACTAGTAAACGAACAACTACAAACTTGACCACGGACCAACATCTAGTTACCATCTTAACGCACCATGAAGGATGCACATAAAATAGACTCCAAAATTCCAATGTCTCAGATGTTGGAACTCCACTTTGGTGTTTATTTTATGCACATAACTAAATTTAAAAACTTAACAGTGGCAAATGGTACATATAATAAAACACAGACTTACAGTTAGCAGAGATGAAGGTGTTGTTTTCTCAATGAACTGAAGTGTTGCAAAACACATATTCATTCAGTCGTGCAGGTTAGCTTCTTTGCGAATGAGTTTTGACAAAATAGAACATGTTCTTGTGCATCACCTTTGAGGCTCCAAGAGTTAATTAACCATTTCAGCTACATGCTAATGTTGCTGCTAGCTTCGCTCGCTGATAGTGATGATGCCAATAAGCAGTCACTAAAATTCATTGAAAATGCATTTCAGAGACTTTTATAGTGGCGTGAATGCCACCCATTGACCAGTGTTTCGATTTGTTTGTATGTTCCCTGACTATCTAGGGCTCGTGGGTGGAATGACCGTATCATGATGTCACATCATTGCTGCACCCCATGCCCAGGTGACCAGGGAGGGCGTGTCTGCTATCAGGCAATCACAGAGAGGGCCCCAGTAGTGTTGCTTCTGGTTCCAGTTCAGAGGGTTTTCCTCTTCGGAGCCTCCAAAGTCAGTGACACTCCACCTCTTTGGTAAGTTTTATCCTTTGATATGATTCCATTGGCTTTGCATATTGCATTTATTTTATATGCAGTTATATTGCAGACAATTCGTCATCAAATTTCTGACTCTGAACTAAGTTTGTAACTTAATTGTTTAGTTTCTTTAATGAAATAGGGAAAATATGTTTGGCATTTAAATGTAGAATAGGAATGTTGGGCCATTTCAAATTCGATTTTTCTGTTGACTCACTCATTGGCAGGGGCCACCAAACATTACATTACAAGGTTCTATGGCACCTAAAACATTTACACACTATAGATTGATTTAAAATGGTTAAAAGTGACTAAACAATTTGGGAGACAAATCAGTTGGGATAGCACTGCAAAAAGCGCAAAGGTTTTTAGTTCTTGAAGAAATGTTGTTAAGCAATTATATAGTCAAAAGTGTGACATCTTCAGTAGTTCAACAGTTACAATTGTATAAAATACATACATTTAATACATTTGAAACTAACATGAACCATGTGATCGTGTGTGCGTTGTCTTTTCCAGGCAATAATTCCTGTGCCTATCTCTTCCATCATTTCCGCTGGAGCGCTGACTGTTTCCTGGTTGACTATCTTGGGATGCTGGTGTCATTCTGTGACAGTTGCTATGGAGATAGATGGGATTCTTTAGTAGGTCATTTTGGACATAACTTCCAGATGTTGTGCCAGATGCAGTGTGTCCACACAGGCAGCGTTCTACAAGGACAGACACAGAGGTAAGATGCTAATTTTGTGTATGATTGACTGTAGTTATTCATTTACAAGAGGCAAATTGGACTTTTTGGTTTGTCGAAACTAAATTAGGTGCATTGTCTCATCTAGGCAAATAAAGAATGGGTTTTACAGCTTAAAGGTCACAACTTTTTTTTTAGGTTTTATGTTTAAATTATATATTTAAATAGTTGATACTTGATTCAATTTGAATTATTTATATAACGTTAAATCAAAATAGAAGTCATCCCAAAGTGCCATACAAAGTTTTGAAATCAATACAGAACAGTGAGATATTGTTCAGAGTCCCAGAGGAACAGAGTCTGTTCGTCTGTCAATGCAGGATCTCAGTCCTCTAAGTAGGAGACATCTAAAAGTTTATTCTACATCAAATGGACCTCCTGACAGTCCCCAAAACAATCCTACCACTCATCCAAGTGAGCTCCTCAGTATTAAAATAAAGTTCTCGATAATCTGAGCGTGTGTGTCGTGGTGGCAGTGGGGACTGTCTTATCTCAGCAGGCAGTAGGGAGTGGTGCAATGGTCTGAGCAGCAGGGCAGCCATGAGGTAGACTACAGCACCTTGATCGTGCTCTGGCAGATGGCTGAAGAGGTGCAGAGAGCAGGTTCCCTAGAAAGTGGCTCAGACAGAGAAGAACTGCTATTGTTAAATGGAATGATAAAAGACACAAAATCTGCACAGCATTAAAAAGCAGCTTCTGGTGAGATTTCTCAGTTTTCTTTAAAATGCAATAAAATCTACTATGCAAATAAATAGATAAAAATATTTTTTTTAAAGTTTTACAAAAAATTCTAAGGTACCATTTTATGACCAAAATGCCTAAATTATTCTGCATCACTTTGAACATAAAATGGTGTTTATTTGACATTGATACTCATTAATATTTCTCATTAACTACAACCAACAGTACCATTTATCTGTGCCCTGCTTTGAATCATAAATGCACGGCCGTACTTCAGTTTCTCTGTGATATCATACAGTACAGATGTAAAAAGTGTCTTCTTTTTTTTTTGCCACCGATTTTGCTGCATACCTTGCATGAACATAAAGAATTGAAAACTTTATCCACCAGTGGTCGGATTAACACTGAATTAACTCTGGTTGAAAGCAGAATATTGTCCTTATTGGTGACCTCACTCCAACTTTTCTGACATATGGTACTGTGCAAAAATCTTAGTTATCTCACACACACACACATACATATACATACATACATACACACATACATACTCACCCACACATGTTCCACAAAACAAAATGAGAAGCTTTTACATATCAAATAAATGAAGATGAAGAGTGTTAAACATAAAAAAATTTTATGTTCTTGCAATAGCAAGAACATAGTTATTAGTTCATTTGAGTAGTGTCCCATTTGTTGTAATTTTTATAGATAAAATTCTGTGTACCATGTGATATTTTTTTCTTTTTTTTTTAATAGTTTGACATTTAAAATTTGGAGTTTTACTAATATCATAAATAAATAAAGATCTGTACTGACTGTAGCCTTGAAAGTTTCGAAAAGTTGGTGACGTAATGAGACCACATTCACTACAGCATGTGATGTCTGTCTTCTCATATGGACTCCGGAACAGTGTTTTGAAACACCGTTGTTGCAAAGGTTTCAAAACATTCCAGAGCAGTGTTTAGAGTTTGCTGTCAATAATTCGCAGTACTGGTGAAAGGTTTTGGTATCATCCCCAGCCATACATTCTATCCATTATTTAATTCCAATTTTACTTTCCCTTCTGTTGTATATTTTGTCCCATATTTATGCACATGGCTGCTATCTTAACTCATTAGCTCTCACTGACGTGAAGGCGGAGCACACTGACAAGCACATGACATGCCCAGTGTTTAGCAGGTGGCAGACACATCTATGGGATATTACATAGGCAAACGAAAGATACTTTCTCAAATTATGTAGTGCATCAAAGTTCACCTGTTGCAATAGGGGTTGTCCTTATATGTTCTTTCAATTAGGACTAACCCACACATTCAACTACAAGTTGTGCTATCTAAACCCTACCCTGTTACCAGCACAGGTAATAAATACCAACATCATGTATACAGAAACACTAGGGTGCTTAAGACTTTTACACAGTACGGTGTGTCACTGTAGATGTGCATAGTGACAGCTGTGGAGGAACTCAGTTTTTCATCAAGCATATTCATTGTGTTGTTGCCGCTAAGGGTCTTCTTCTTCTTCTTTCAACTTCCTTGTACAATCCACCTTTAACTGTCTCCATGACTGTACTTCCCTCATGGTTGATATAGATATTACAGCAGTTATGTCACATTGATTGTGAAGAACACTTGGAAGGAAAGTTTGAAACAACTGTAATAAGATACTTGTGAAATTGTGTAGTTTTGTATGTCTGTCTTTGTAATGCTGTATATTCTTCTTTGCAGGTGCTGTGTGGCTCAGTTTCTGGATTCACACTTTATGGCATCGTCACAGAAAGATCGTTAAGACTTCCTGTGGAACATCTTACTCTGCCTCTTGTCACTTTTAAGGACTTACTTGACCCTGTTGCACAAAAATTAGTCAAGACACTTCTTTCATCAGCATAGAAGCCATGCGGCACATTCATGTGGAGCTAGCCCACAAAAAGGCTCCATTAGAGCTTCCAGCCCAAGAGGGTGATCTGCCTCCACCTACAGCCCCCGCACAGGGCCTAGACCCTGGATTCAGACCTGGGGCCCCCAAGCACTTTGGCCAGGAAGACCTGCGGCTCCAGAAGGTCTACCAGCTTTCCATCTTCTCCCAGTTGGGGGGATTTTCTACCTCCACAGAATCTCAGATTGATGCTCAGCAAAGGCCTGTCCGGTCTTGTGTGAAAAGAGGGCTAGAGGAGCCCCTGTTGTCTCATAAACGCCCCCATGTGGTGGACTCATCAGACCCAGGAGGGGTGTTATGTGGGCCAGCACCAGCCTCAGGTGTGGGCATTGGGTTAGGAATGGGCTCTGCTGGGTTTGGTTCTGTATACTCTTGCACACAGCTGGAGCACAGAGACTATGAGGGGGGGAGATCACCCAGGTCTCCACCACTCTCCCCAAACCACAATCCCTCCCGTCGTCCAGCCCAGCACAATCATGACCGGCTGATTCCAGATGTATTTGCTCCACTCTCACCTAAATCACACTCAAAGGGTGACCCACATGGGCATGTTTGTGACCAGGGACATCCCTTGGTCAACTCAGCCAGGACTGAGACACCTAATGGGGGGCGCACTCCCACATACTCACTAGGTAGTCCTGGAAATGACAACTGTACCAATGGATCATCTGGAGGACAGCCCAGCTCATACCTTTATGAGATGTCCACATATGAAACACCCAGCCCGGCCAGCCCCACTAGTCCCCCAGGCCCCTTCTCGCCGCCACACCATACAGAGCTGCAGGAACCAGGGGAGGCCACAGAATGGGAAGCTGGACTAGAATCCTCCCCACCTGAACGAAGTGCTACCCAGGTTGCCTCCTCCTCTAGTGGTCTTGCCACCTGGGAGAAGACCCCAATCAGTAATGGCCTTCGCTTGTCCTCTGGTGGCCACTGGCCAGCTAAAAAGAAGCTGCTGTCCCCAAGCGATACAGGGGAGTCATGTTCAGAAGATGAGGGTCCTTCCACCTCCAAGAGGAGCAGACTGTCAGTGCTAGCCCCAGGACTTGGACCAGCCTCCTGTCGCAGTACTGATGCAAAAGCTGCCCCGTACTGGAACCACCTGCTGCCTTCATCACGGGATCGGCCTAAGGTACACACACACGCACGCACACGCACGCACACACACACGATAGAATAGTGACGCCTATAAACCATAAGGGGGATTTGCTTAACATAAGCTAATTTACCAAAGCAGTGGTTGAGAATATTGGCACTGCGTGATCTTTCTTGCTTCTGACAGAAAAAAAACTAATTTTATTTTCAACAACACCCTGAATGCATGTGGATTACAGCTATCAACATGAGTTTTGCTCAACTTTGGCTGCTTTCAGCACATAAATGGAACAACAACAAAAACTAGAGCTGTTGCTATGACAAAGCTCAAAGTAAGTTGTTTAGTTAACTGACAGTAAGCGAGTTGCTCAGGATTTATAGGTGAGAGCTCAGAATTAATATCAAGTTGAAACCCTGGTAACTGTTATACACAGATGATAGTGGACAAAATAAAGTGTTTAGACATAGCATGGTTGATATAATGGTCTTAAATTGTTACCCTTTTTGCAATACACTCACACATTTATTTATTTATATATATATATATATATATATATATCTTTCTCACCCTTCTACCTTCTGGGGTGATTGTGATGGTGTCTTGTCTCCCTCAAGCTTGGGTCCTCTACCAGAGTCCTGGAAGTTTAAAGGTCCTGCGCAGTATTTTAGCTGTTCCTCGGACTGCGCTCTTCTGGACAGAAACCTCAGATGTTACACCTGTAATCTGCTGGAGCCATTCTTCCAGTTTGGGGGTCACAGCCCCGAGAGCTCCGATTACCACAGGGGCCACTGTGGCCTTTACCTTCCACATCTTTTGTAGTTCTTCCTTCAGCCCCTGGTACTTTCCTTTTTTTCTTTCTTTCTGATGTTGCTGTCACTTGTAATTGCCACACTACCACAACTGCCCACTTCCGCTCCTTGTCAACCACCACAATGTCTGCTTGGTTGGACAGCACCTGTTTGTGTCTGGAACTTGAAGTCCCACAGCACCTTAGTTCTGCTGTTCTCAACCACCTTTGGTGGTGTTCCCCACTTGGACTTTGGTACTTCCAGTCCATATCCAGCACAGATGTTCCTGTACACTATCCCAGCTACTTGGTTGTGCCTCTCACTGTACACTGTCCCAGCTTGCATCATGCACCCTGCCACTATGTGCTGCACTGTCTCAGGGGCATCTTTGCACAGCTTGCACCTCGGGTCCTGTCTGCTATTATGGTAGACCCCTGCCTCTATGGAGCTGGTGCTCAGGGTCTGTTCTTGTGCTGCCATGATCAAAGCCTCTGCTGTCCTTCAGCCCAGCCTTTGCTAGCCATTGGGAGGATTTCTTGATGTCAGCCACCCCCTCTGTCTGCCAGTGGTACATCCCATGG
>OMMV01138745.1:2274-16320 GCA_900302635.1 Chatrabus melanurus
ACAGCCAGATGATGCATGGGTGTCCCCTTGTCCTTTTCCAGTTGCTGGGGTCTTCAGTACTGAGTCCTCTGCATGCCGGATCATGCTCAGGGAACGTGTCATAGTGTTGTAATTGATGTTTCTTCACAATGCAAATATTACACCACATCTAACTTTCCCTACGTAACCACTCACAAAGTCATTGCAACAGTAGCCAAGGATTCTCTGAAGAGATCTAGGACCAAATACATCCTGTGGTTACCTTTGGACAGGGTTAGGGTTTTTCTTCTTTTTTTTAATCTGTGCGGTATTTTTGGCTATGAAGATTAAAATCTGTTTTTAAGACTGGTATTAGCTTTCTGAAAATGTAATTCATATGACTCCTTTAATGGCTTTAATTAAAAAAATTAAAAAAAACTAGAATGTGTACTCAGGGTATTATTACTCTGTCATGAGGTGAGATTGCTGAAGAATGAGACAAAAGGAAAGTCTATCTCACTATGTTAATGAAATTGAAGAAAGAAAAGATATTATGAGGCAGATTCAGATCACCACCAAAGGCACCTGTCTCCATATCAGGGACCTAGGGATCATTTAAAAAAAAAGTGTATCTTTGGAAAAAGAATCCTTCTACTTCACTGCAAATAATATTTTTACATGCAGTTATATGTCATTAGTACTGTAGAATGCTGTATAATATGTGGTGATGTCTCAGTAAGAAAAACATTCAATATCAATTTTCATTTATATGTCTACCAAATGATGTTTTCAGCTGTTCTGCATATGATTTGTATTAACCATATCATTGATTTATTTGTGAGCAGATATGTTCAGACAAACTATAGGTATATATAACAGGTAAAACTAAACAATTACTGTACTGTAAATGAGCCAACTAAAGGTAGACACGTGTATAGAAGCTCTAACATTACGATACAATATGAAATGATGTATTTATGTGTGTGTGCATGTGGACCCTTATGAATTTTTCCTCTTCTTCAGCTGAGAGGAGAGATATATCGTTACAGTTAATTATGTTATATCTGACCAACTGTGTCTTCATTATGCTGTCAGCAGTCTGTTTGGCTGAAAATTAATAGATTGCATAGAGATCAATGTTTTAGAAGGTGGCAGTGTGTTCAATTAAAATGACGGTGAACAAAGAAGACGATGTTATCCCATTGACGGAATGAGATGATCCTCGCAGCAACGGGAGATAATGAAATATTTGATAAAAGTGACCCATAAAACCACAGCGTTTCCACATTTTCAGACTTTCTATGCAATTGTCTCAAGTTAGTGGCAACTCTAAATATATATTTTTAATTATAGCACCAAATATGTTAGCCAACAAAACTGTAATATATAATTATGATTATTCATAATTTCCCAGAATTAAATGTAATTATTGTTGAAGCACATGTAGAATCTGTTGCTATCGGCTCTCCATATGAGATCGCAGCTGACACTGTCTGTAAAGTAAACCATTGCTCGTTTGAAAAAACAAAAACAAAAATCCAAACCATCAGACAGATTGCAAAAGCATTAGGTTTGTCTACATCAATTGTTTGTTACTTTCTGGGAAAGAAACACCGCACAGGTGAGCTCATGACAAACAAAAGGCCTGGAAGACAACAAACAAATTCAGTAGATGACAAAAGCATCATGCTCCTGGTCAAGAACAATGCTGAACAGCAGTTGTTCAGATCAAGAACACCCTGCAGGAGGTCGGAGTTGACAATCAAGAGACTACTTCACCGGGACAAATATCAAGATGTAAACCATCGCTCAGCCTTAACAGCAGACAGACCAGATTGGAGTTTGTCGAGAGCCATTTTAAGGAGCATGCACATTTTGTGGACAGGTGACAACAATCATCCTGTATCAAAATAATAGGAAGAGAAATGCTTGGAGAAAAGAACGAACTGCTAAGGATATGAAGCATCACCTGTGAAACATGTAGTAGTGTTATGTGTGGGTGTTTATGGCTGCCAATGGAACTGGTTCCTTTGGATTTATCTGACAAAACCAGCAGGGTGATTTCTGATGTAAATATGTATTCTCTGCTCACATTTAGCCAAATGCTTCAAAATTGATTAGAAAATGCTTCATTGGAGGCAGCACGATAGCTTAGTGGTTAGCACTGTTGCCTCACAGCGAGAAGGTCCCAGGTTCGCTTCCGACGTGGTCCTTTCTGTGTGGACTTTGCATGTTCTCCCCGTGTTTGCGTGGGTTCGATCTGGGTGCTCTGGCTTCCTTCCACTTACAAAGACATGCAGGTTAGGTAAATTGATGACTTTAAATTCACTGTAGGTGTGAATGTGTTGGCCCTGTGATAGACTGGCGGCCTGTCACCTCTCGTCCAATGACTGCTGGGATAAGCTCCAGCCCCACAATGCACACTGCAAAAATAATCCAAAACATTTTAAAGAGAAAAAAGTGGGCTTTTCTGCAATGTACATGTCAGGCGCCTGAACTGAAGCCAGTAAAACTCACACATTTCACTTGTAGAAAACAAAACTGAAGTCATTGCTCCCCAAGAACTGAAGACAGCTGGAGTGATGGCCTGACAGCTTCACAGTGGACAAAACCCAGCATCTACTGATGTCTATGAGTTCTACACATCAGGCAGTGATTGACAACAAAATAAGAATACTGGAAAATTGTAACTTTAACCATTTATTTTTGAGCCTCTGAAATTGATGGTAAAAATAGATGTCTATGACATCAGAACCTACCAGACCAACAACAAAACTTATCGGTTTGTAAAGATAGAAGAAAGACATTTGATAGAGTTAGTGATAAAATGATTGTCAGATAACATAACTATGCTTAATTCTTAAAAGTTTTGAGTATTTTTAAGTTCGAGGTATTTCAGGACTTTGCTTAATCTCCCGTTATTTGCGCACTCACCTTTATTTGCCCATTTTTATGGTCGAGTGATTTTTTTTTTGAGAAGTTAATTTCCATCAAAACGAGGATAAAACAGGTCGTTATTAAATTATTAAGAACAAAGTTCATATATTGTTTAAATACAAGAAACCTGAACAAACATGTCCTGAATTCCCCACTCATGCTCATTTTGCACGTTAAAATTTCACAAGCTGCATGCGAATGCTAATCTCATGACCAATTTTTCACTTGTTTACGAACTTCATGGCACATCACTGTTCAAAATGAAAACTCAAGTCCAGTCAAGTCTGGGAGCATGTGCTGGTGCCATGCATCACAGCATACAACACAACATGGAACCACCCTGGGTCCTGGATGTCAACCACCCAGGCAGACAACTGGTCCATCCCCGCCTCTGGAAAGTAAACATCTATCTGCTGCAGCCAGGTGAAGCGTGGGCGTCCCCTTGACCTTCTCCAGCCACTAGAGTCTTTAAAACTGAGGACCGTGTGTGCCAGATCATGCACAGAGAAACATGCCACATGTCCAAAATCTCATAGCTGAAGCTCCCTCACAATGGAAGTAATACTTCTCTTTTGAGTGTCCCAAAGTAAAAATGATGTCACTGGGGTTTATAGTTAGAAACGTGCTCCAATTCATTTTGTCTTATTGAGCTTTTTTTGAAAATTTATGCCAAAGTTGTTATATTTTGATATAACACATGGATATGAAACCTAAAATGTGCATAATTCCAAATATATGGCATGAAAGCGCAAATACCCAGAACTTAGAATAAATTGGCATAATTGAACAAGGTGAGATTCTAATATACCCAAGCACAAGTTGAGGCCAAAAGTTTAGAATCTTCTGTAGCCACAGAGAATGAGCTTAGACATGGCCTCTGTGCCGGCAGCCCAGCACGGAGGCCATGAAAATCCCATGAGCCCATTCGGGGTGAGGAACAAACATGGCTACAATTTCTACATTCACTCAGTTAGGATGTTGATACCCTCAAACTGAAGCTGAATGTTTCTACATGAACCGCATCCTCATTGTTTTGTTTTATCAAATCTACAGTAATGTGGTGTTGCACAGTGCTGAAAATGATGAAACTGGTGCCGTTGTCCAGTTCAGACACTATCTATACATACGTTTTGCTGGTAGCATTGAAGTGTTTTTCAAACATTTTTACAATTCCCTGCGATTAGCAGGGCAAGCACAGGATTAATCGAGTGAGCCAATGAATGCGTGTGTTCTGGTAGATACAGGTGAGGACCACTGAGCCTCCTATTCTGGGTAATGTTGGCATCTTTGTTCATGCAAAATAAAATAAAGACACAGGCCTATCAAGTTGCTTGCGAAGCCTTGTTGCTAATCGCAGGTCCTGGTGGCCACTGTTGGTTCTTTAAATTTTGCAGATTTTCTGTCTGCAGGTTCACTCACTGAAATCGGTAAACTGATGGCTTCAGCTTTGACTCTTAATCTCTTCATCTCTTTTATGCACTGCCAGATTCCAGTGCTCATCAACCTGAGTCAGGATGCGGATGTAAACCTGCCAGTGAAACCGCTCATCTTCGCCTTGGCCATGGGGGCCTGTCTTGGAGGTGAGTGACGGCACCTGTTCAGCTTCATCACAGACTAAAGTACAAAGGCAGTGTTTGTAAAAGGGTCTATGTGAAACGCAAAAACTTTGCAGAGTTCTTCACAGACATCACGCGCTTTGTAGTTTATCCCTGAAAGGTGGGGCTCATTATAGCGTCTGCCTGAAGGAGACATCAAATGATCGAGATGACAGTGAGATTTTGTACAGCTGTGTCACTCCCTGAGGAGGCCGGGCTGTACTTTTACTGAAATCGACATGCGCCTCATTCAGGCTGAACCACAGCCCAGCAGCTGGCCCTTCAGCAGATGGCGGCTGTGTTTGGGTGGGAAGAACAAAAAGAGAGAGAGAGAGAGAGAGAGAGAGCTGTCACTGTGCTCCAGTCCAATCATCTGCACTGTGAGAGTTTCGTATCGATCAGCAATATGATGTGCCCACCACGCAGCCCCGTCTACAAAGCTGACGCCTGTTTGAGATGTGAGTCGTATCAAACGGCACGATGGATATGTACCATGACTGCCAATCATGACCTCTACATTAGACACAAAACAATGGAGTTCTCTTAAAAAATTCAAGCAAGTAGAGATTTATTTTTTATTTGAAAGTTGGCACTTGTCTGTATTTTCTAAAAGACCTCAATTTTAAGTTCACAATTTGACTAAGTGGTTGAAAGTGATGAAGGAATGATTACATTTACTGTACTACAACCCCAAATGAGAAAAATTTTAAAATTTGGGATTGTATGGAAAATGCAAATTACCCCCCCACACACACAGTGATTCTTGCATTTACTTTGACTTCTGTTTCATTGCAGACAGCATGGACCCAAGATATTTCATGTTTTGCCTGGTCAAATTAATTTCATTTGTAATATGCATCCATTCCTGCATTTCAGGCCTGCAACACATTCTAAAAAATGTTGGGACGGAGGCAATTTAGGGCTAATAATGATGTAAAAAAAAATTAAATAAATAAATGATGACGTCAACAGGTGATTGTAATCATGATTTGGTACAAAAACAGTATCCATGAAATGCTGAGTCTTTGAGGAGCAAAGATGGGCAGAGGATCTCCAGTTTGTCATCAAATGCGTGAGAAAATTATTGAAATGTTTAAAAACAATGTTCCTCCAAGAAAGATTGGAAGGGATTTGCATATTTCTCCATCTACAGTACACAATAAACAATTCAAGGAATCTGAAGGAATTTCAGTGCATAAAGGGCAAGGCGCAAGCCTAAGCTGAACACCCGTGATCTCCGATCCCTCAGACTCATCAAGAACCATCAATAGCTGATATAGCCACATGGGCAAGGGATTACTTTGGGAAACCGTTGACAAGCACTACAATATGGAGTTATATTCACAAATACCACTTAAAACTTTACTGTGCAAAGAAAGAAGCCTTATGTTAAAATTGTCCAGAAGCGTTATCGACTTCTCTTTATAGTTTTCGTCCTATTTATTCTGAGCTGAAGATTAAAAACTTTACAATCCATTCAAAAATTGTTTCTCTTCTTAGTACAAGAGATTTTATACTGAACAAAAGTAAAAACGCAACATTCAGTTTTTGATCCACAGTATTTATTTGAAACCACAAGCAAGTACATTTTTGATATCAAACAAAAGTTGAGGGTTAGGTCATACTGTTCAGAAGTGAAAATGATGAGAACAGCATCCGCAGTTGCCGTAATGGCCATTTGAAGACACCTATCCACGTTACAAAATGTGACATATTCAATGCGCAATCTGGTAGACCAGCCCAGAATGGTTATCTGACCGTGGCATGGATCAGTTTTCCTTCTCCCAAGTTGGTGGGGATGTGGACCGGACCATAGAGCTGTGGTATATGACGATCGGTTATATTTGTTTATGGTGATAACTCTTGGTTGGACGATGTTTGGTACAATGAGTTGCGTGATATCGCTAGAAAGCCACAAATTAGTGCCCGTATGCACATGAAAGCCATAGGCAGAAGCAGGTAGCTAAGTGGATAAGGAGCTGGCCTGCCAATATGTAGACCTGGGTTCAAATCCCACTCATGCTACTTGTCTACATTGTCTCAGTCCACCCAGCTGTAAAAATGGGTACCGTCCTTGGCTGGGGAAGTAAATGTGAGGCATCATTGTAAAGCGCTTTGAGTATCTGCTAGATGGAAAAGCGCTATAGAAATGCAGTCCATTTAGGCGACATTGACCAACACAACATGGCCAACGCACGTTATCTCTGAACATTCGTTGTTGAAGGCATGCTTGAAAGTGATGTTGTAATGGTCTAAAGCAGTGATAATGGTTGACCTACAGTTCAAGAACATTTCAGACCAATTTTGGGATTTGTCTACGTTCTGTGCGATTACAGAACAAATGTAACATTGGAGTATTTTCTGGACACGTGAAACAATTATTGCATCAAAAAGGCAACTCAATCAATAGAGTCCGATGTTGTGTTGCTCTGTGATAAATATAAGTGATATGAATGCTGCACCAAGAAAGTTATGCACATTTCTGATATTGCGTTTTTACTTTTGTTCAGTATATATATATATATATATATTTAACTCCACATAGTCCTTGGGCCTGTCAGGAACGGCTGAACAGAACTCGCAGGCACACAAGGCACAGGGAGACACTGAAGTATACAAAAGAGGAGATTTATTTACTGAGTTGGAGACAAGAAAGGGACACCAAAACCCAAAGAAACCAAAAAAATGGAAACACTAAAAACAACAGAGAGGGGTGGTGGACAGGTTGGCGGAAAGTCCAGAACAAAGGGGAATGGCCAACAGAAAACACTGCGGACAACATAGAAGAGAGAGAACAACAGGGGGACGGCCATGTGGCTGACAGAGGAGGGAGAGAACGACAAGGAAATCACTGTTGGGAAGACAATGGACAGACAGGGAGAACAGACGATCAACCAATAAAAGACAGGCATAACAACAGGGAATGGACCGGACGACAAGTAGACACCAGCGAACATTACCCAGAACCAAGAATTCCCCCCAAATAACTGCAGTCCAAAAAGCCGAAACAGGAGCAGCACTCCAGCCCTGGGCAAACCGACAGTCAGGAGTCATGTGATAGGAACTGCCTTAACAGATGAAGTGTACCACTTGTCATCTACCCTGGAGAAAGGAACCGAAAGAACAGATGAGGCATGTTGAACGTCGACCACCTCGGTGCCTTGAAAAGGAGCTGAGGCAGCGTTATAGACAGACAAACTCATTCACACCTACAGTCAATTCAGATTCACCAATTCACCTAACCTGCATGTCTTTGAAAATGGGAGGAATCCAGAGCACCCGGATGGAGCCCACGCAAACATGGGTAGTACATGCAAACTCCATACAGAAAGGACCAGGTCGGAAGCAAACCTGGGACCTTCTCGCTGGGAGGCAACAATGCTAACCATTTTCATCTCCTTGGCAATTACCTGGGCATGGAGAAGTAACTACACCATTGATAAGGGAGAATTTGTCCTAATTGCAACCTAGGCTCTATTTTTTGTTTTGGGGAACATCTTTTCACTCACATTATTTTTTTTATAATGCAAACACTGCGTTAGCAAGCAGAAGCTAACAGGCTAATTAATGTTATTGCAGGAGACAAAAAGAACTCAGAGCAAACTGATTCTTCTCACCACTGAACATATGAAGTGCATGCATGCATGGACTGCTTCAATGCAGTGCTAAACGTGCAAACATTTACCTCATTAGTTGTAAATAATTTTTTTTAAATGACCGATTATATAGTTAGCCTTACCTTAGCCGAGCCGTCCTCCTCCGTTGCAGCTGCAAACAAGTCGAGTGCTGAGTAGGGGGCTCCTTTTCTAAGACCCAGCCCGCCTCCTCGTTCAGGTCATTGTACAGGAGCAGCGTTCAGTTGTCACGCGTGTAGACGTAGATGATAATGCAGTGTATTTTTGACATATAAACCAGTTCAAATATTTTAAAAAAGCACGACTTATAGTTCAGAAAATAACGTTTGGTTTTTTTTATTTTTAGAATCTTTATAATGATAAAAACAATGTGGTATACTTTTTAATATGATTGGAGTATATAAATTTTGACTAATCTTTAATTAGTAAACACTTTTGTAATCTTTAATTGACCCCTAACCTGGGTGTAGCTGCCACTCAGAGAAGATCATCATACATTTTTGTTTAGACCGTGGTATACAAAGGCTGGATTTTAAGTGCTGTTTTGCTTACTTCTGTAGTATCCATCTATCTATCTATCTATCTATCTATCTATCTCTGTGATTTGATGCATAAAAGTTCTGATGATGTTATTGAAACAATGACTGCAGAACATTTATTCTGCGATCAGAGAAACGAGTCACATTGGAATACATTCATTGTGTTGATGAAGGTTCTCAGTGATCTGCACAGAACATATCTGGAAGCTTGCAGCCACTGGACTTCTTGATGATCTTTAACATGTTTTGCCACATCGTTTCAAAAAACTGAAGAAGTTCCTTGGATGAGTGGGAAAATGTCTTGAAGATGAAAAAGAAGTAAAGTTGTAAATTTGTAGATACCTCTATATTGGTGTACATCCAGTAAAAATAAAAAGCAAACAAAAAAACAAACAAAAAAACAACCAGCATTAGTTGTGTGCTGTGAAATGCAGAACTGTAATGCAGTGCTGAAGAAAAACCCACTTTGATTTTATTTGTTTCTTATGATTTGACTAAAAGGTAGCCAAACACACAGTAAAAGTTTAGACTTTTAGAAAACCCTGCACATTTGTGCTTCACTCTGTTGTCAACATTTTGTTAACTTCTGTGAGTAGAGCAATTTAATTTTGTTGCCATTTATTGAAGCCCTTCCTATGTGTTTATTGCATGTATGACAGCAAAAACGATAATTCTGTTGACCATTCAGCCCTAGTCACTCTTGTATTTCTTTTTGCTCAATTGTCTCCTGAAGGGGGCAGCTTTCGTGGCACTTGCTTACAATCTGAGCTTGTTACGAATATGAATATGCTAGTTATTTTTTTCCATCACAAGTTGAGTCCATTTTTGAACAGTCCAGTTACAGCGGCAGTGTGTGTCTCTTGAAGCCTAGCTTCTTTAATTCTGCATTTTTAGCTCCCGTCACCACAATCTGTAAAAATTGATCCCATCCATGTGTGTCCATCTGTCCTTTCATGCATCTGTGGCCTTCGACAAACTGTTGCAGGCCCCAGTTCAAAGAATGTCGACCGTAACCTACTTTTTCTGTGTCAGTTGAGGGAGGATTCCAATGTCAGTGAGTGCCACTCTCTCTCTACTTTACAGTACCCATTCAGCGAGAGCTTCTCGTCCTTCAGGATGGAGCTCTTGTTCAATGATGGAGTAGGAGAAGATGTGCCTTAAAGCCATTTTCAACAATTTAATGAACAATTTTTCAGAAAAAGCAACACAAAATAAGATGTGATGGAGAGTATTTATAAAGAGAAGTATTAAATAGTAATGATTTTCTTTAATGTTGTTTCTTGTCTATTAAGGAAATGGCACTTTGATTGGAGCATCAGCCAATGTTGTGTGTGCAGGACTTGCCGAACAGCACGGTTATGGATTCTCCTTCATGGAATTTTTCAGGTACGTCCTCCATCCAGCATCAAAACATGTTTCTACTAATTTAGAAGAATGTCATAAACAGGGTTGGGTGGAGATGGATTACATGTAATTGGGATTATGTAGTCAGATTCCAAAAAATAACTATAATCAGACCAGGTTACATTGGAAAGATGTGCAATCAGATTATAGTTACATTGTCAAGGTCTACTTGATTACACATTAATTATTAAAATATTGTAATTTTAAAATTACGAAACCTTTTTCAATGATCCAATGCTATTAATTCAGCTGTAAATGAGTATTGGCTGAGGAAGTAATCTGCGTCCCATCCGGGGGAGTCGTAGACTCTCATCCGCTTTACGCTAGGGAATCTGGGGATAAGCACTGGCATCAATGGGCCTAAGGGCCGATATAGGACTTACTCGCTCTCTCTTTCCCCCTCCACTGATGCAATCAGCTCAATGACAGCTGTTATCTTACACACACCTATTGCCATGGCTAAACAAGAGCTGAAAGGGCCACCAATCCATCAGATAAATCTACTAATCTATTTTCAAATGATTAAAATTTAAAGTTCCTTCAGAAGTTGTCATTAAAATGTGACAAAGCTCTGATTTAACCTAGAAATTTTATTTATTTTTTATTCAGGAGAAACTAACCTTTCTGGACATGTTCATATATTGTCATTTTGTTCAGAAATATTGATTGTAAAATGTTGTGAAATCGGCTTACAGGGTGCTGAGCCTCCCCCACAGACTGCTTTGGTTTTAAGGGGATAAGCATTAGTCCTAGAGTAGAAACAGGTGAGTATTGGTCAGCAGGTGAGAAACCTGGGAGAGATTAAGGAGGGAGTAATATGGTGAGTTCGTGGTCAGACTGAAGAAGCCTGGCAGGTTGAGTTAAATGACATTCTAGAACACACTAAATCATGGCATAGTCAATATGCTTGTTTTACCCAAGAGTCCTTGGCTCTTTTATGACCATTTGAATGTATCTTAATCTTGGAGAAATTTTGGAAAGGTGGCCACTTCTGGAAAGATTCATTATTGTATCAAATTTGATCAGTTTGGAGAGGTGCTTATTGTGGCTCTTTGGAGTACCAGAGGCTTAGTAATAGCTGTGTAACCTTCCCAGACTGATTTATTTCAATCACCTTCTTCCTAATGTCTTCCTGATTTTCTTTTGACCTTGTCATAATGTGCTCGTGGGTAAGGCCATTATGCTGCTGAAGCAGTTCTATTTAGCTGATGATTTGATTCAACAGTGCTGGCAGTAATCATACCTGGGCGTGTCTCATCCAGCTGAACTGAGCTATCGATGCAGTTTGGTAGATTTGTGGCTTTTATATTCAGTTCTTTTGTGCTGGCTGAACTGCTTTTTTTTGTGCTTTTTGGTTCTGTCATTTTAATAGCAGTAGGAGCACTGGATGGGTAATGAGCATGTGGAAAGAGAAAATGGGATACCTACAATGACCTTTGGCATGAAAAGAAGGCAAGCCGGAGTTATCACTATACATTTCTAACTTCATGTTTATTTCTCCCGATATGTCACATATTCATATAGCACCAAAAAAGAGCTCAGAATGGTCTGTGTAGGGTTTTTTAAAAAAATACTGGATACAATCAATAGCACCCAGTCACCAGTGTTTGTCCCACACTCGCTGCAGTTACAGTTGCAAGAAGCTTTCTGCTGAAGGACTGTCTGTAAAGGAGATATCTCACCTGTGTTTTTGTTTTTTTTTTGCTTTGCGGCCAATTTGCGATGGTAATTGCAAATTTACACTTTTTATTTGCAAAAAAGCCTTGCGACAGTCGCAGGTTTGCAGAATGGTTGCAAGTTGTTGAAAATTGCATGAGGGAATTTTTAAAAAGGTTAAAATTTCCCACGATTGCAAAAACTGACGTGAAATAGTAGCAAATCTATATCCAATCTGTCTCTTTTAGCACGCAAGTTCTGTGCGACATTCTCATAATGTCCGCAAAGGCCGCAAAATTGTCACCTGTAGTGGCGACGTAAAGGCTAAATATATTGCAGCCATACAGACTTGTCATTGCAGTGAGACAATCGCGCCAACATCTCGCGTATCTTCTGCGACAAGTCGTGTGTTTAAAAAAAAAAAAACGTGAAAAAGCGAAAAATCAGGTCGCAAATTATCGCAGGTGAGATACCCCCTTAATTGTACGTCTGCGGGAAAGACCAAAGTTGTTCACAGAGCTAGGTAAGCGGACTAGGCAGACATCACTGTCACTATTCTTGGCTCAGTTGAGCCCACAGGGACATGAATGTGTTTATGACAGACCATGTTTAATTGATCTTTATATTGTAATCTGCAGTTTAAACTTTGACTTGTTTTCTGCGGGGTTCACAGGCTCTCTTTGGATGAGGTCACTCGTCCACTTGAAGCAAATTGCTCCATGCATGTGATTCAGAACCAGATAAGAGCAACAGTTATTGCTGTCACTTTAATGGTCATTGCCTGTGCAGTCTGCTGGGTAAACAAACAGGATTCACAACGACATTAAACACTGTTAGCTGATTTAGATAGAGAAGGCCATTATTCAGTTTCTCTCCACTTTGTGCTGCTTTCCTTTGTCCCGTGGGTCTCTCTCACCATGTGGCAGAATTAATATTCTCATTCATTCAGCATTCTGCCTCTGCAAGCAGGACTGGAAACAATGGCCTCCTATACTCAAGCCTGCAGGTGTGCTCCCTTCATTTGCAAGGAATCCAGTTTGCACAGAAACCGGGGGTGAAAAATCTCACACAACAAAATATATTTCAGAGAATAGCTTCCGAATCACTCGGCATATCTGCTGCACATTCTGCAAGTCATACCGCTTGTTGAATGGCACAGGTCAAACATTGTCATGGGGACCAACACAATTTTCTTTCAAGCACACAACCTGCACAGAGGAGCGTGTCCTTCAGGTTTATGTGGAAAGTTTTTAAGATTACATCAGGACTTTTCAAAGAGCTTCCATCACATGCAATTAAGCCAGTGTATGAGATCACAAGGTTTGATGGGAGTTTTTCAACAAGGTGAATCTCGTTCATTTCTGTCCTCTATTGTGACAACTTTTTCATCTGCCCTCTGTCCCTGCATGCTGTGCCTGCGATGGAGAAATTGGTGTTGCTCAGCAGAAAAGGATTCACTTGTGTGGAGGTGACCTTGGCTCATCTGCTTATGATAACAACTTGGAGATTCTTGATTCCATCCATCTTCTAAAAGGACATTCATTCCAGAAAGATCCAATCACAGTGCACTTATGTTAATGAGAGTTTTAAAGGTTGCAACATTTTAAAACAGTCTTTACTTTTTAATTTTTTACGTGTATTTATGTACATCATGGTAAATACCATATTGCAAATACTAAACCACAAGTTACCTGTGCAGACATAAACATATGTTTAACATTTATCAGTTTCTTGTTGATTTATTAAATTAACATATTTCAGATGTTAATATATTCACAGAACAAGGTATGCTGGTATGCAGTAAACATTAGGTGTGCATGCAGAATTCAAGTCAGAACACACACAAAACAAATAATTAGAAACCAATTAATTTGAACATTTGATCACAGCAGTATGCAGGTGCAAACAATAGAAAGTACTGCAGTGTGCAGATGCAGAGTATGCAGGTTGGAAAGCAAATTATCATTTGAAGTACCGTAAAGTTCCGTGTATACGGCGCACTTTTTTTACGTCGGGAAATATGAAAAGTTGGGGATGCGCCTTATATACCGGAACAACAGAATCGCGGCAAAAATTCCGACATACACGTTACACGTCACTTAACATTTGTCTTTTGTTTATTAAACAAAAGACCCGAGCGCCCCCGCAGGCGGGGGCTGCCCTGTTTACAACAAAAAAATCCGTTTAAAACCATGCTAATCATTTAGCAACCGATACATATTGCATGTCCACTTAACGGTTAGAAACTCTACTAAAAGCCCAAATCAACCATTTGTACCTTCACAAAACACAATTCCAACAAAGAGCAAAAAAGTAAACAAA
>OMMV01138747.1:0-11253 GCA_900302635.1 Chatrabus melanurus
CTCCTTTTTAAAACTCTATTAGCTCAACCAGTAATTTGCATCACTTTTTACCAAAATTGGAGCAACTTTTAACTTTTGACCCCTGTACAAACTGCAAATGACCTTTGTCACCTTTTTTGCTGTTTTTGCCCCATAACTCCATAACATTCAGTCACAGATAGTCCAAACTATACCTTTTTGGAATCTTTATGATCAGGCAAATAATATGGTTTATGTTTCAATATGATTGGAGGATTTTTAAATTTTGACCCCTGTGTAATCCTTCATTGACCTCTCATGGTCCTCAGAGGTCAAATCCAACTTGGCACCATATCTGAAAATAAACCTTATGGTTTGTACTAACTGTGGTAGAAATTTCATGCTTTTATGATAAAATGCACAATTGTTATGGTTATCCACTGCACTCTAGTGCTCTGTTCACTTTCTTCATATGGAAGAGCCATTCAAAAGAATCAGGTCATTCGAACGATCCGAATCTTTTGAACGTGATTCGCAAATCATTAATATGAAAGAGCCACTCAAACGAATTGGATCGTTCACAAACAACACAGCACTACTGTAGAATTGTGAGATAAGTTTTCTCCCCTGTATGTACTCAAAATGTACAAATATCTAAGAATTAATTGCAAAAGGAGCTAGCTAGGAACTGTTGGCTTGGATTGGCACCAAGAACAGTTTCCGAAAGTGAACCATTGATGAGCTACACTTGGACAAAGCGGAAGAAGATGGAGAAATGGTACTTTTTTCAATGTCTATTAAAGTATGATAGGGATGGTTTCTTGGCATGCTTCTAGGCTCGTTGGATAGAGAAACCAGTGAATAAGACTTCTACTTTCTTTTTATAGCCAAGTGCTCAGTTTTTGCATAAACTCAGCACCAATCTTATTGGTTTTATTTTTCCTGACTGCAACTGTGGTTTTAAACTATTTGCTTATGCCGATGATGTCATTGTTGCAGTTAAGAATTAGGCTGATGTTAATTTTGTAATTGATACTTTTGATCATTTTAGCTTGATCTCCTCCTCCAAAGGGAACTGGGAGAAGAGTGAAGCTCTTGGTGGGGGAGGAACTGGGCACACTCATCCTACCTGGTGGACTCTCCTGGAGAATGGGGGGATGAAAATATCTTGGTGTGTATCTGAGAGGTCAAGACACGGTGGTGACAATTTGGAACAAGTGGAGGGGAGGCTGAAAAAGTGGAAAAGGATTTTACCTAAACGGTCCTTTAGAGGCCGGGTTTTCATAATTAACAATTTAATTGCGTTAATGGAATGGCATCGTTTGGCATGTGTGGACCCTCCAGTATTCCTGCTGGCCAAAGTCCATGCCATAATGGTGAACTTCTTCTGGGGCATTTGCACTGGTTCCTACAGAGCATCCTGTTCTTGCCGAAAGAAGAAGGAAGGCAGGGACTTATCCATCAGACCAGCAGGGGCACCGTGTTTCTATTCCAGTTCACCCTGAGACAGCTCTGTGGATGTGATGTGGAGGTCCATGGCCATCGAGCTGTGCTGGCTCTGTGTGGGAGTCTGGGACTGGGGGAATCCTTGTTTTTAAGGGACCTGAGGAACCACAGGCTCAGGGACTTTTCAGGATTTTATCAATGTTTTTTTTTTTTTTTAAAGGACAGACAGCCGAGTTCTAATTCATTCTTCTGGATCATCAAAGAACCTGTTGTCTGGGGAACTCGTTTTATTGTGAGTGGAGCTGTGGATCCTTCAGTATTCCAGAGGTTCCTCGTAGCAAAAATCTCCACTTTGGGGCATGTGGTGGATCCGTGCAGTTCAGATCTGGCGGATGCTGCTGGCCTGGCTGCTGCTGTGGGGGTGTCATCAGGTCGACTCATCAGCAGCTTGCTGAGGAACTGGAGAGATCAGCTCACACTGGAAGAACGCTCCATGATCCGGACTTACTGTCGTGGTTCTTTACTGTGCAAAGACAATAATCCTTTTCCTTGTCTCCTCATTTCAGACACTGTTCTGGTTGTTTTTTTAGAGCCCAGTTGGTTGGTATATATAAAATCATAATCTTGGTCCATTGAGTAGGGGCAGGGGTTAATAAGGTAGCATGTGCAAAAACAACCGTAAACACTGTAACACACCCATAGTATAATTTTAACACAACTGTGGTGCTTCTGGAAAACCTCCTGGTGATGTCATGCCATGTATGGGCGCCACAGAAATTCATGGGATGATCAATGTATGTCAAACTTCACAACAGAAAAATATTTTCAAACAACTTAAATTCAGTCACTATTAAAACAAACTAATGGCACAATGACAGAATATTGCGGTTCACTGTGGAAACCTTCCCTGATCCTCTCAGGTTTTCCAAGGTGAAGACAATGTTTCAAATCCTGAGCTTCAGGGGATACATATCTGTGAAAGTGAGAACAAGCCTTTGGTAACTAAAATGTAAAAGATGTCTAACCAGCAATGACGAGAAAACTTGTATGAAATATATTTTATATATATGTATCCCTAACCAGGAGCGGCTCAGGAGCCTTGTAGCAAGTGGATCCATAATGGAAAAATTCAATTCTCATTTCTGCCAGTTGCATGCAGAAAACAGCACCAGAAGGAAACAGACCTGATATCTCCAGCTGACGATTCACGCTCATTTGGTGTTTATTCATGAGAACGTAAGCAGGCTGCCTCGATATCGCACTTGACATCACTCACTCTCTCCTGCTCCTCTGCAGACTTGACAATAATATCATTTCAGCTGAAAATGTCTGTGCTCTTGTTCTCGAAACAGTCACCTCATTCAGAGTTGGAAGTCAGAGTAAAGAGAGAAGATTCTTTAGACTGTACAGCAAAACAATGAGCTGACAAGGCCAAGAAAGCAGGCAATTCATCTCACAGCACTTAGCAGAGAATGTGCACGTCGAGATGAGTCCTCTCCTCCCTGTTCTATGAACATGCTGTGATCAATCTAAATGACTTCAACTGTCAAGCCTTTGATTTCTTGCCTTTGTACTTTGATCTCTCTGAGCATCATTAAGACCCAGACATTCTGCAGGAACCATGAAGTCTTTCAAACCGCTCACAACAATGAGGCTTAAAACCCTGGTAATTCAAAATAATTTAATATTCCACAACACTCAACATATCAGGCTGAGCTCAAAGAACACCCCAACAGTAGATCTACAGTAATAATGAAAACAAAAGGAAATAAAACCCTCAGCTCCACCTCCAGCTGGAGGGAGACTGACCCATTTTGTATCTTTGTCTAAAATCATAAAGTCAGTCAGAGGAATATGAATGGTGAAAAGTGACTCTACCTTAAGAGGAGAATCGCGGGATTCTTCTGTCAGTCTCCTCTATCTGAGTGTGGATCCCCTCGATGATGATTCCAACAGCGTTCCACTTCACGGGTGCTTGATCTTACCATCTCACAAGTCTCACAACCATACAGTAATACAAGAAGGACCACAACCATAAAGACTTGGACCTTTGTTCTCCTGCAGAGGTGTCAGCATCGCCAAACACCTCTGTCCAGTGAGTGGGGAAAAAAGTAATGTTTGTTAAAAAATTTAAAAAAAAGGATGGGTATGACAGGACAGTAGTATTAAAACGCACGTGAACCTGAATTTGTGAATTTATGGTTACATTTCGGTTGTGTTTCTTAAAATACGATCACATTTTTAAAAAACAACAAGAAGGAGAATGAAAGATTCATCACATTTGCTATCTATGAATTTATGGTATTAAAACCATCAGATTTGATTTCACGTTGAATGATCTCTCATGTAGAGCAAATGAGGAGTCAGCTGTACGTTAGCTTCAGTCTGATCATGATTCACCTCTGATGATTTGTTCCAACAGAGATATTCTTTGAATTCCACCACGAGGACATGAAGCGGACAGCGTGCTGACACAGTGCTCCGGCTGACTTTGGCCTCAATTAAAGAAGGAAAAACAAGTTGGCAAAACCCAGCCGCTGACCCCATTGTTCCACCATCCTGGAACAGTTTTGGTGGACTACTTGAAGCTATCGACGCCCCCACCCTAATCCTTTGTGTTTACTTAACCTTTAGGAAGTCCTCATTAGGCAGCTGACTCTGGAGAGCCTATTGGCTTGTCAGGAGAGAGATAAATTAACAGTGGGAGCATTGATCTGACTCGCGCCTTGAGCCAGGATCACAATGGTCGCTCACTATGCACAATGTAATTAGTTTATCAGCAAGAAGGGAGTTTTCTTAAGTGATTAATCAGGAAAACTCTCCGTGTCCAAATAAAGAGCAGCCTGCAGAATGAGGTGTTCAATCTGGAGTCCAAATAAAAGTCATCTCTTCTCTAAAAAATAAAAAAATATAAAAATATTTACCGGTAGTCCTGCAAATTAATTCTTTGTTACCATCATATATGGTTCTGTAAGGTCCTGATGTTCTGTCCAAAACTGAACCACTTTATCCTTGACTAACACACACTTCTTCCACCATGTGTAATCCATATTGGCTCAGAAGTGTTTCAGTTCCACAGTTATGACATTGACCTTTTGACCTTTCACACCCACCTTCGGTCAAAGGTCATGTGACAACTAGCAAGGTGATATGACTTCTTATAAATGTTTCATGGTAACCATAGGTGTATCTATAACCAATGTGGTCACCCAAGGTCAAAGGTCATGTGACCAACAGAAAGGTCTAAATAACTGTTCAGAAATGGACGGACGGACACACAGGACCAAAAACAATACCCCCACATGTGTGACCATATACTGGTGTAATTAAATTCAAATTGTAGAATAATGCGATCTTAGAAGAACAAGATGGAATAATGCAGTCCTCAAGTTATGAGAAGAGTTGAACTTTTTCAAAAGCAATATACAGATGAGGACAGAATTATTAGCCCTCCCTGCCCCTATGGAATATACTGTTGTCTTCAAAAATTTTCGCAAGTGCTTTTTTAACAGAGCAAAGTTTGTAAAATCAAGTTCAAACTGAGGGTTACAACGTTAAAGCACATCACACCGTGTGTCCTTTGGTCTGATGAGACAAAACTAGAGCTCTTTGGCCATAGAGACGTTGCTTATGTTTGGAGAAAGAAGGGAGAGGTGTATAACTCAAAGAAAACAGTGAAACACGGCGGTGGGAGTATTATGCTGTGGGGATGCTAATTTCAAATTAACTTTTCAGTGTTTCTCCTGCAATCTATAGATCAATTTATAATCTTTTCATTATTAAGTGGTCACTGGCTACTATCGTTGTGTTGTCATATACTGGGCAGTACACCTACGAAGAAATCATTTTGTCATTGTTTTTTTGAATTTTACAATTAAGTTTTGTAATTTGATCACTGATGAATATTTTTAATGAAACAGGAAAAAAGTTACATTTCATTTTTTGTTGGAATGTGTTTGGACATTTCAAATTGGGTTTCTGTTGACCAACTTATGAAAAAAAATCACATTTCATCAAAATTCTAGAGTGCTTAAATTTTTGTGTGGTACTGTATTTACTGTCATATACTTGTGTTTACTGAAAATTTGTTGTTTTCTCCGTATAACTTTTTCTCATAAAAGTGACTTCATGCTTCCAACATCTCAAAACTACAACTTTTTCTCATGAGAGCATAACTTTTTTTTATGCTCTTCTGTACCATATATACGAGCTGTGTGCTGGTGAAAAATAAAAGTTCAAAAGCCTTCTGCACTCGGGGGTTGTTTGGACTTTAAAGGAGAGCGATACTCTATACTGACTAAGCATCATTCGCCAGTACAAACAAAAACACGGGCCTCGGCAAAAGCTGCACAAATGCCAAAATGCCTTCAGCTAAAACACAATCACAGTGCAGACAGAAAACAAACAAACAAACAAATTTGCACATTTGTGATGGAGACATAGTGTTACATTTTCATGAGTTGTCAACCAGTGAATTTGGAAGCAAAAGAAGAGAAAGTGAGTGTAAATGAAGTCTGCAGCACATGCATGTAGAGTTCCAGCATGTAGACATGCAGACTGAACGGAGGTCGAGCAGATAACACGGCACTGCAATCTCTCACTGAACCAATAATGGAATCTGATTACGAAAGTGAGAGTCGTCCAGTCAGACCTAATGAAGCCTCCAAAGGTGACGGCCGGCCCCTTCATGCTGAGAGTGGGGACGGAGAACAGCTCATCAGACCGACGAAGGCAAATGACAGAAAAAATCCATAAGTGGGAGCGGATATCTCAGATGCCAATATGATGAGGCGATGGCAACAGACAGCGGGCGAGAGCCACCATGGGGCAACGAGATGTTCTAAAAGCAACAGAATCAGAGTCAATCATAATGATGCATTCACTCCCAGTGGGGAAAACAGCAACACCAATAACCTGGTCCAGGCTGTTAGTACTAATTGACAGATGGCTCTTCCAAGATGCCACCTACTCACTCGCACTCTCTCTCTCTCTCTTTTTTTTAAATCTCTAAACATTTTTCCCAGGCCAGTCGCTATGTGCTAATTGGTCAGCCAATCCAATGGGTCATACTGTCCCACTGACCGTCCCTGTAGTGCTGTCAACCTGTCACTGCCCACGCACACAGCTAGTTTTCTTCCATGGTGGAAAGAAGGGTGCATGACAGCTGCCGGAGAAAACAGGAGCTACGGCGTCCCCAAGGACACGTCAGGGAATAAAGTGCAACGGCCACGTCTAAAAATACCCTGTAACAATGCCAGCAACACAAGGTTCTCTAGAAGTCTCTCTTCAGTGGAAAACAAATCCAAATGGGACTGGAAAGTGGAAAAGGACAGGCTTGAACAGCTTGTGGTTTATGGTTATGGTTTATGAGCAAATTAAAGAATCTGATTGATTCAATTATCTGTTTAAAGTGGCTTTCTGAACCAGTCATAATTAAACAGCAAACAGGAGACAGAATACAGGGCACTGCAGATGCAATATTTGCTTTGAGAATGTTGATGGAGAAGTACAGCGAAGGCCAGGAATTGCATTGTGTGTTTGTGGACTTAGAGAATGCGTATGGCAAGGTGCTGAGTGAGGACTTATAGTATTGTATGAGGAAATCTGAAGTTGAAGAGAAGTATGTGAGCATGATGCAGGATATGTATGAGGACAGTGTAACACTGTTAAGGTATTTGGAAGGAACAACAGACGAGTTCACGGTAGAGGTGGGATTGCAAGGAAAAGATCTGAGCCTCTTCTTGTTTACAAAAGTGATGGACAGGTTGATGGACAAGATCAGGTAGAAGTATGGGTGTTGATGTCTGTGGAGATTCTCAGTCATTGAGGTCATGGTATCCAAGTAGGTTCAGTCAGGTCTACTGGACTTGTTTAGTTCCTTGAAGACATTTTACTCTTCATTCAGGAAAGCTTCATCAGTTGTAGTTGGAGTAGTGAGACAAATATATTTGACCTCTGTGAGATCACTGATGTCACAGTGATGTAATGAAAGTTGTTAAGAGTCATCGGTCACCGGAGGTCACTTGAGTTTGTGGGAGCTGAATTCATATCAGATGCCATGTCCGTACACGGTGTTTTGTCCAAGGCCAAAGTTGACGCCAAGAAGTGCATGTCCCCAAAGGCAATCTGCATTTGCGTATGTCTTCCACGTCATGGAATGTATAAAACCTTCATGCTGTCATCTGTTTACTGTCTTGATTCTGAATAAACCCCTGAGACCTGTTGGAGCCATGTATTTTGCCTCCGAACCATATATCTTCTACGACAAGTTCAGGTGGGAGATGCTATTCATACAGTGTTGAAGTTGTAGAGATATTCAATTATCTCAGCAGTGACATTCATGTCTCTGGGTCCTCGGCCTTTGAGATCGAGAGACGCATGGGAAGAACTTATGGATCCATGAGGTTGTGAGACAGAGGTGTTTGGCGATGCCGATATCTTTGCAGAAGAACGAAGGTCCAAGTCATTCGGGTCCTGGTGCTTCCTGTCTTACTGTATGGTTGTAAGAATAAGGTGCTAATCAGTGATCTAAGGCGATGACTGGATGTCTTTGGTACTAGATCTCTTCAAAGGATCCTTGGGTACCGCCGGAATGACAATGTGTCAAATGAGCGGTTACTTAGGGACACTAAGATGAAGAGTATCACTTGCATTGTGAGTGAGTATCAGCTTCAACATTTGACCATGTGGCGTGTTTCTCTGTGCATGATCCAGCACATATGTGCCTGAGTTTTGAGGACCTCAGTGGCTGGAGAAGGCCAAGGGGGACGTCCATGCTTTACCTGGCTGTGGCAGATAGATGGTTATTTTAGAGATGTGGGGATGGACTGGTTGTGTGCCTGGGTGGTTGCCATCGAGGACCCAAGGCAGATTCGTGGTGTCCTAAATGTGGCGAAGCGTGGCACCTGCTCATGCTCCCAGACTTGCCTTGACTTGAGCCACCACTGGGAGATGGATGCAGGTGTTACAATTATTATAGATGTGTTGCGATAGCACAGTGTCACAATGTCTCCATGGGAGTGGGGGCAGGGATCCAAGCGCCCCATTAGGAGCTGTGCTGTCAAGCAAACATACCAAAGCTGTGCTGTTGAAACCACAGGGGAGCCCCACAAGCACCCCCAGGATGTCCACACCAGCTGCAGGCCCCATGTAATCTGACAAGCAAAAGTGATAATCCAAAGCATAAATCGTAAGCCCTGATGAACTTGTGACAATATGAAGTGATGATTAACACACCATCCTGGCCAATTACCTGCAGGAAGACTGAGTTTTTAATCGGTCACATGACTTTGACCTTGGGTGATCTTGAAAAGTCAAACTCAAGGTCATAACTGATTAACGCAAACATTTTGTACCCAACATGGATTAAAAATGTTGGAAGGGCTATATGTTTGTCAACAACAAAGTGGTTCAATTTTGGACATAACTGATCGAACATCAAGGTTGCTGAGAACCAAATATTAAGGTATCACTGAATCACAAAGGATTACTATGCATGACTCATGAAACACACTGTGTGAGTGCACATTCTAGTTGCAAATGTTTCTGCGTAACAAGGGTCTGATAACCTGAACATCTGCCAGCAATATTTAATCATTTTCCATTTATGTGAAGAACTAAGAATTCATGCTGCTGTTCAATTTGATTTCAAAGATAAATTAACTAATTCAAACATTTACTCTGCAGCAACTGGACTTCTTATTGGTCTTCAATATATGTCACTACTCATCCAAGTCACTTCTCCAGTTTTAAAAAGTAAGATTGTGAGATATGCCCAATATATACCTTCAGGGGTTAGGGGAGACTACATCTATACTGCAAAACAAACAAGGTCAGTCGGTTCAACAAAGAGATCTTTATAGCCGTTTCTCACGAGAGTCCTTAAATTCTACTTGTTTCCAGTGGATGGCAGGATATGCTCTCCCTGGTGGATGTGTGATGGATCCTTAATCTTGGAGAGCGATGATAGGACCACATTATAATTGGCAGAAAGATGGTGTTTAAAACCTCGAGCACGCTAGGAGAAGATTTTTCCCGTTTCACAAAGACGGCTTTTTTCACACCCCTCTAAAACCATCTATCCTCTCTGTCCACGATGTGCACTTTGTTGTCCTCCAAAGTGTGTCCCTTGTCTTTTAGATGAAGGTAAAGTGCAGAGTGCTGGCCTGAGGTGTTGGGGACTCTGTGCTGGGCCGTGTGCTTGTGCAGTGGCTGTTTCACCAGTGTACCTGTCTGAGCGCTCCTCACTGCCCCAAGCAGCACATCACCCTTCTTGTGATGCGGAGTGAAGAACAACAAGAAGTCTGTTTGCTAGAGAATAAAATTTGTGATGCTATCGGGTCCATAAGTATTTGGGCAGTGACACACTTTTTATAATTTTGCCTCTGTACGAAGAAGAAAAAAATAAGATGTGACATTTCAGCTGCAGTTTGCCAAGAGACACATGGGAGACTCGAGCCTCGATTTTGTCCACTTCCTTGTTGATGCTACAGACAAAAATCGCACTGTGTAGAGTTTCTCCAATCACAGTCACAAAAGCCTATAACGCTTTCATATAACGCTCACTAGTCTCCTTCTTGCACAGTCACTCAGTTTTTGAGAACTGCCTACACAAATCAGATTTACCATACAGTATCATGCTGTGTTTATTTCTTAATGATTGACATAAATAAAGTCAAAGACATATTCAGTGACTTGGAAATATTCTTGTCTCATCCCCTGACATGTCTAAAGAAAACTGGATTCAAAAGTGATGATTTAATCCTTATATTAAGAACAGTGTTAGTTTGTCCAATTAGTTATGGGCTATGAAAATTGAGAGACAGTGCAGAAAATGGGCATAATTCCCAAATGATTGTGATACAGTGGTCCCTGCATTTTAAGACTGTCTGTTCTGTCAGGTGAAAACAGTCTTAAATAGCAGGTGGTCTCGCCTTTAGTTTTGTTTAGTGTGTATTTGTATTAATTACATGCTGTATTTAAATCATCTTTTAATGCATGGTTTGTGATTCTGTTCGATAACTTAATAATCTTATTAAGCAATATATTTGAACAAAAAAACAACACAGGAAAGTTTCTGAGATAATCAATATATTTATAACAGAAATATTGTAATGATAGAATAACGGTGATGTAAAAGCAGCTGATTTCACGGACAACTGATCAGACTGAATAAAGTGTAAAATGCCTGTGCACTGCATTTATACTATGATTCCCATGACAGAGAGAGAGAGAGAGAGAGAGAGAGAGAGAGAGCAAGAGAGAGAATTTACGAGTGAAAGTGAATGCATCAGAGAAAGCGAACCAAACTAAAATGTGAAACTTGAAAAAAAAGAGACGAGAAGTGATTTTTGGAGTAAAAGAGAGTGCGACCAGGATTATAAGCAGAAAAACGTGTCGGTCAGTTATTCGACCACCAGTTTGTGCATGCGTTGTGCTGTGCCCCAGATGTTTTTTTTTCCCATATCTACAATGGGTAAATATGCTGTTCTGTTATTATTTATGATGACAGGCCATGACGATGTGATTACTGACTATCTGATTGGCCATTCAGTTGCGTTTCAGCTCCGAACTCCGTCCAAAAGACCTGGGGCCTGTTTGCTATGTAGTACTGCAACTGAAATGCTCTGCTGCGGAGCTAGTGGAAAAAAGACGGAACGCAAATATAATATGTGGAAATCTGCCCTTATTGCTGATGTGTTTCACTGCTGTTCACGGTCATAAAAATCACTCCTCTGCCAGGAATATAGGGCCTATGCAGGGGTCGTTGGTCGCATTAATAAGAGGGTCGTGAAATAAAGGTGCGAAAGCAATCGGTGCACAGAAAAATGGTCGCTAATAGTGGTGGGG
>OMMV01138768.1:12400-26556 GCA_900302635.1 Chatrabus melanurus
GAGAGCATTGAAAATGTTGAACATTGAAAATGTGAGAAAAAGGGGCAAGTTAAATGAAAAAAATGCAGAGGGAAAAACTTGAACAAAATAGTTCTTAAATATAGTGTTGAAATTAAAAATGTATTGTTATGTCTCTTTTCTAAATGTTTATATAATCTAAAATAAAGTTGTTATTGGTTTAAACTGTTTTTTGACTGTTTTGAGTGGATTTACACAGTACGGGTCAAAATGACCCGCAACATAATCAATGTAATTTTTTTTCAACATAATACAAGGGTTAATGTGGCCTGGTTGGAAGCAGGTTGTCACTTTGCAGGGCTCCTACTGTTCACTAAATATCCCCATCGTAGTGGTTTGAGCATTGTGTCACAATGAATCATTGCTTGAAACGGTTGTTCCATTTAATGTTTCATGCATCTCACATCCAAACATTTTTGCAGTGTTGTGATTTCTATTATCTCAAAGTATTAGCAGCTACGAGTGTTGATACTCATAAATGGCCTTCTTCGAGCTATTTTGTCAAATATCATTGTTATTACATTGTGTATGTTATTTACTAAGAAATAGCACTTGACAGTATAGAAACCTCTTCCCAGACTACTCATCACCCAGGAAAGCCAGGTCCTGTGAGAGCAGTCCATCTGTGATACTCATATTCTACCTCTAATACACTTTGACTTCATTGCTTGGTGAATAATGCAGCGGTACAGTGGTGGAAGAAAGTATATGTTAACCTTTGGGCTTTTACACATTTTCATTATTTTGATTTTTAATATGATGTAAATTAAATAAAAGTATCAAAGCCAAAATAACACAATGCATAAATATGTGCACAACAAAACTACATCACTTTTAAAGCCAATTTTCTTTGAACAAGTCTGGGGATGGATGCATGGATATTTACAAGTCAGCGAATATGTCTTGGACTTCAATTAAATCAATCATACAAACACTACGGTACTGTGTGGTAAATCTGTCCATTTCCCACAATTAGCATGACAAGCACAGCCAGAATGGAGTCATTCAGTCAGTCAGTGAGTTGGTCTACAAAATGCATGTAACTCTTTAACTGCATGTTCAGCTTTGAAATGATAGCTTCTGATAGATACAGGTGAGGTTTAGTGAACCTCCTCGTTTGGCCCACGCTGGCATCTTGTAACATAATAATTTGCAGCTATTCTTTTACACACATAAAGTAGGCCTTTTGCTTGCATGCTATTTATGAAGCCTTGTTGCACGGTTCTATTGGCCACTAAGGCCACTATTGCGCACATAGTAGGCCGTGTTCAAAACTGACCGAATGTGCAGGAAGAAGACGAGTGAAGGAAGCCACCAAGACACCCATGACAACTCTGACCACCAATTACACAGCTTCTTTGTGGAGTGGAACAGAGAAAGAATTTTTCAAAAAGAAGCTGTGAAATTCCAATTAGTTTGGCAGAAGCCACACAGGGAACTCAAACTCAGATTGAATGTATATTTTTTTTAAATAACAAAGTCAAGTATTTATTTGAAATTATTCACCAGTGACTTGTATACTGTCGAAATTAGCATGTTAAACTGGAGAAAGAGAAGCTACTCTTTTTTTCCAATTGTCATTTGTGTATCTCCTGGTTAGCTCCTTGCAGTCCTGGTCAGAATTATTGACACCCCTATATTTTTAGTACACATTTTAAAATATGTTCATAAATAAATGCAAACAAACCAAATTTGTATCACAAAAATTTGTATATTTTTAAAGTCCAATGTTACTGACCAACAACAACAAAACAAAATGCTGTCATAAAGTGAAATAAAAAATACAGATATAAAATATATGCTGGACATGGTTATTGGCACCCTTTGGTAAATTTACAGTAAATCATCACTTTCATACCAGGTGTTCTTTACACAAGTCAGTAGATTGATACATGAACATTTCCAAGTCACTATATATGTCTGGACTTCATTCATACCAATCATTAAGAAATACAAACAGCATGGTAAATCTCTCTGGAGTAGGCAGTTCTCAAAAACTGAGAGACTGTGCATAGTGCAACTTTTGTCTGTTGCATCAACAGTCACAGCTTCATCTTGGAGTGGGACAGAGAGGGATTTTCAAACAAGAAAATAGATGTAGGCTTCAGTCTCCAATGTTCCTTCTGGAAAACGGTAGCTGAAATGTCATGTTTTCTTTTTAAGAAAGTCCTTCTATTTGCCACTCCACCACGAAGCTGTGACTTGATACAGCAGACAAAAGTTGCACTATGTGCAGTTTCTCCAGTCACATCCACAGAAGTTTACAAGTCTTTCAGGGTTGTCATGGGTGTTTTGATGGCTTCCCTCATTAGTGTACTTCTTGCACAGTCACTAAGGTTTTGAGAACTGCCTACTACAGTCACATTTACCATGCAGTACTATACTGTTTGTATTTCTTAATGATTGATATGAATGAAGTCCAAGACATATACAGTGACTTGGAAATGCTCATGTATCCATCCCCTGACTTGTATAAAGAAAACCTGGTGTGAAACTGATGATTTACTGTAAATTCTTCAAAGGGTGCTAATAACCATGTCCAGCGTACATTTTATATCTATAGTTTATTAGCATTTTGTTTTGTTGTTGTTGCTCAATAACTTTGGACTTTTTAAAAAATATTTTCATGATACAACATTGGTTTGTTTGCATTCATTTCTGAACATATTTTAAAATGTGTACTAAAAATATAGAGGTATCAGTAATCCTGACCAGGACTGTATATTCATGGAGTTATGTATTTTACCATGGCTAACTGTAACAGAAAACAATGTTGAATTTGAGGAATATCATTTTCAGTCCATTCTAAATGTTTTTTCTTCTGTTTTATAGTGAAAAGTGCAAATGCCATGATCATCTTTCCCTCGCACGTTCCTGGGTTCATATCACACAAACCTGGTTTTGTGCAACACAACAAGGAGGATCTGGAAAGGAGAACTGAAATAGGTAGAGTATTTGGAAGGAGGAGAATGGCGCTATTGTGTACAGCTGGATACAGAGTACAGAATCTTGTTAACCTTTGGAATTTGGCATCGTACCATCTTGGCAGAAACACAAGGGTTGGCACCTGCTTTGAAATGCCTGGACAAGAAGGCGTGTGGACAGCCTTGTCGTATGCACTAATATGTGTGTATGCACACACGGAGATGAATAAAAAAGTCAATTTGGTAATATGTAAGCTTGACTAATGTTAATGATTATAAGCCAATGTACCGTTAGTGTAAGAGAGGATGGGAATTGATAAGATTTTATTGATACTAATGCCATTATTGATTTTTTTTATTGATTCCTTTATCGCAGGCCTACACAGGTTTTCAGCATCAATGCAGCTGTTTTATTCTGAACAGTGTAGAATTCCCTCCGTTGTTCCTTTGCTTAAAAGGATAACTTGGACCTCCCAAAATTCTGGTTCTTCTACTGTTGAGAAAATGTGCAAACCATTCTCTATGAACTTTGTGACTGGACAGAGATACTTGCTCTCCCTTTCTTCGCTCATTTTTCTTCCCTGTGCAGAAAGTGTAAAAGGGTTTTTCTGGCTTGTTGCTGAGCGACGAGTTGAGCTGTTGGCTGTTGCTTCAGAGCTATCTGTAGCAACACTCTGTCATCATCTATAATGGATCAGGTGAGGTCTGGGAGCATACGCTGGTGCCGCATTCACCACACTATTCACCATCTTGCGTCCTGGATGGCAACCACCCACGTAGACAGCCAGTCGATCCCCATCTCTCATTTATCTGCCACAGCCAGGTGAAACATGGGCGACCCCCTTCGCCTTCTCCAGCTGCTGGGGTCCTCAATACTGAGGTACACGCGTGTTGGATCATGGCCAGTGAAATGTGTCACATGGCCAAAATATCATAGCTGATGTTCCCTCACAATACAAGGGATACTCCTCATCTGAGTCTCCCTGAGTAACTGCTCGCTTGACATAATGTCATTCCAGTGGCAACCACGGATCCTCTGAAAATGTCATATCACATGCATGTGCGCATTCTCCTCTTTCTAGTGTTTCATTTTGATTGGTTTCTATATTTTCTGTTTGGTATGAGCATAGTCGCTCATATCCTTTTCTGTTAATATTGGTTTATTTCTCTGGCGCACTCTTATGGTTTCTCTCCTATTGAATTCTGTAGCACATCCAAACAGTTTCCCTCTCCATAGGCATTTTCAATAGCTCTCCTTGTTATTTTACAGTGAAGCAGAGAGCGCGCCCATATCGAGTCTCTCTGCTGACATTCCTTCTTTCACATATTGTGTATTCCCTGTGTTTTGTTGTTCCCTGTTATAGTTTCCACTCTGTGTGCCATTATTATTGTTATTATTTCCTCTGGATTTTGCTCCACATTCTTTAGTGTTACTTCTGTGTTTGTGTTGTGTTCACGTTCCCTGGTTATTTTTGGTTCTGCGGTTCTGTTTAGCTGTGCGCCCCTGTGATGGTTTCATCTTTAACCCCTTGCAGGGAACTTAAGTTAATATTTGCAATCTGGCAACTTTAAATGCTTGCTTTTCCTCGTTGCCATATGGTAAGTTGACGCTTCCAATCTCACGTTCTCCTAGTGTAACCTTTGTCTTCCAGCGTTCTGACCTTGTGCTTCGTTTTTTGACTATCGATTCTGTACGCTGTTTCTGTACCCATAACCTGATTGTGTCTTTGGGGTTTTTGCTGTGTACAGACCCTGGATCATCTCTCTGGACTGAGTTTGCCATGTGGACTGGATACCGTTGCTTTATCAGACTGCCTTGAGTGTACCGACCTGTGGCTGGACTTTGACCATCCTTTTGCCTCTGCCCTACAACTGTAATAAATAACATCTTTTATGTAATCCAGAGTGTGCTACCTTTCCTGCAAAAGGGTCACTGTCTCCTGGTTTATGAAAGAAAACACCTAGTACCAAAGACATTGCGTTGTCTCCTTAGGTCAGTAGTTAGCGTCTAAGTCTGACAGCCATGCAGTAAAACAGGAAGCATCAAAATCCGAAAGACGTGGTGCTTCATTCTCCTGCAAAGGTATTGGAATTACCAAACGCCGCTCTGCAGTGAGTTCATGACTCCATAAGCTGTTTTGATCAATTTCCCCAAACCCTATCAGCCAAACTCAGTGAAAGTTGGTGAAATGATCAATCTCTAAATTTTGGTGTTGTTGACAGTATGTTGATTACAGGTCTTTTTTCTTTCTTTTTCATAGCAAGATGGAGCATTATTCAGAATGTCAGTTATCAAAATCTAACATACAAATGTTGCTTAAACCTGTCAGTAATGAAATTCCATCAGGGGCAATTAACAAGTGACATTTCATTCAGACCCAGATAACTATCTAGATCACTTACTATTACTATTACTATCTATTACTATTTACTATCTATTACTGAAGTTTATGTGTTGTAGGAAATAGGGCTACAAGCATGTAATAATGCTGTTAAGCCCAGTGCAAAATTCCAGGAATATTTGGTCTTGTCAGATTAAAGTAGTCCCCATGTGCCCTTCTACCTTGACAAGTAATCTAATGGTCTATTTGTTCATGAAGTTCATGGTCCAGTGAGTAAAATGTCATGTACTGTACAGCAGAGCAACAGTGGGGAGATTTCTTTGCATCTGTCAGCAATGTGTTGACACATCTTCATTGTATCATTGAATGACCTGAAACAACCTTCTGCTGTCATAATTGGTCACTGACTTAAAAAATAAGACATTCTCCAAACTATAGTTGCTCCACTGTAGTTTCAGTTTTGTTACTTTCATGGTACTGAGACAATCCACCTCTTAATTTTTTATTTTTTTTGTCACCCAGCTTTGGGAAAATGGCCTCAAATAGACCCCATTAGAGTGCAATGATGGTATGTCTCAGAACTGCAGGTGTTCACACTGGTTCTGAGCATGTTCTTGAGCATTCTGCCCATAAATGGGCACTTAGCAGAGGATCCACATGCACAGGGGCCTGCGTCAGAATACTTGTTCTTTGAGCATAAATTGGACCCTTACCAAGGGCACATTATGGCGCTACAAGTCAACAGTCACAACACTCTTGTGGAATTCATCCAGTAACAATGCGTCATTTTTTTATAGGAAGTTTAGACATAACTGTCGCAGCTATAAGCCCACAATGACACAGCCGGTACTCCTGACGAGGTGTGTTACTGCTCTCAGAAGCTTTCAGAAATCTGTAGAATTTGAGATAACCAGCCTAAAACCTCATTTATAAAATGATTTGCAATATCTTTGTTAGTGTTATACAGTTGTGGTCATAAGTTTACATACACTCACCATGGACATGAATGCCAATATTGAGCCCATAATGATTTATTTGAACTGTTGTTTTACTTGGGCAGAACTGTGTAACTTTGTGTAACTGTGTAACTTTGAAGGTATTATCATGGCTTGTGAAAATGGAGGGACTATTTTTGTAAACAACCATAATTCCGAAATGGTTAATGTGATCTTTTAGTTATAGTAAATCCCTTGAATTAAAGCTAAATTTCTACACGACAAACACATCTTGATTGTTTCATTTCAACTCCATTCTGGTGGTGTACAGAGGCATAATTACAAATTACTTATGGACCTGAGTGTATGTAGTATGCTAAAATTACAGAGTTTCTCCTCCTCTCAGTCAGTAGAATCTTGCAGACAATCTGTCTGGCAGCAGAGTGCCTGGAACTCTCTGTTAACATTCCCTTAATTAATACAGATGTTTAGACTAAAACTTGATTAAATAGGGTGACTAGTAAACGTTTTATTCCTGCCAGTGACGTCTACTTCAAATTACTCTTTCCATGACAATATAATATATCCAGTCAATATATGCATGTGTCTAGCTATCTTTTTTCACAAGCATTCCAAGACTACAACTGTGCCTTAGTGCGTTTTCCATCAACCATATGCAAAACAAGTGCTACCTGTAATAAAAAAGCAATAGCTTTTACCCTCAACCTCAAGCTGTTAAATGACTTTGTGACTCAGGGAGCTACTGCCAGCAAAAACAATGGAGCATCTACATGACATGCTTTTCTACATCCTGTAAGTCAGTCATGATGAATAACGGCTAGTAAAACTGACATGGACTGAAAAATGCTAATACTGAGTTGATACTACAGAGGGAGGGTTTTATCTTGTATTTGACAAATACTATACTTTACATGGCTGTGTTCATGTCATAAATCATGTCATTGCAATAGCTGCCTCAAAATAATTTTATTCTTGCATTTGTTCTTCTCACGTAGGCTCTTTTCTTCTGCCAGTACCTGAGATTAGTGTGTATATATATTCAGAGAACAGTTTATACTGCACCAAATCATAGTTATCTCAAAGAGCCATACATGAGTAAGGTCTAGACCCGACCCACCCCATGATCAAGCATATTGATGACAGTGGTACGGAAAAACTCCCTCAGTGTTTTTTGATTACAGGAAGGAACCTGAGGCAGACTAAACAGAAGGCACAACACATATTTGACAGAACATGCAATAGCAAAAATAAATGATAGATGTCACTAAACATCCATATATATATATATATATATGCATTTGCAATGGTGGGATAATTGTCCATATAATAACGAGGTGCAGATCAGAAGCTCTAAGCTACTTGCTGCATTAGTAAGTCAGCATGCATTGCAATGCCAGCCCAGTTACCAAGGCAGGAGAGTTCCCAAAGCCCACTTCGAAACAGCAGGGCCCCCAGGTTGTCCACAAGACTCACCGTCAATCAACAAAAGACTTCCTCAGATCTATGGTTCCTACTGTATACAGGTGCATTTCAGAAAATTAGAATATCATGAAACAGTTCAATATTTTTGTCAGTTATTTCAGAAAGTGAAAATTCTATATATTCCAGACTCATTACATATAAACTAAAATGTTTTAATCATTTTTTATTTTAATTTTGATCATTACAGCCTACAGCTCCAAAACATTTAGAAAAAACATCTCAAAATAGTAGTATATTTCATGAGATCAATCAAAAAAGGGGCACGATGGCTTAGTGGTTAGCACTGTTGCGTCACAGCTAGAAGGTCCCACGTTAATTTCAGACCAGGTCATTTCTGTGTGGAGTTTGTACCCCACCTCTCGCCCAATGACCGCTGGGATAGGCTCCAGCACCCCCGTGACCCTTAATTGGAATAAGCGGGTATAGAAAATGAAAGAATGAATCAATCAAAAAAAAGGTTTACAATACAGAAATGCCAAACTTCTGAAAAAGTATGTTCATTTATGTACGTAGTTTGCATTTATGTACAAAGTATGTTTTATATACCTATAGACTGTGCACATATGGATGTTTGGTCTCACTTTGTACACAGTCAGAAAACACTTCTATTCTGGTTCACCGTCATTAAGGTAGAAGTCAGCCACAAAACCACTCCACCCCAGCCCAACCTTGCATATGTCCATGAAGCAACCATTTAATTTCAAGAGTGATCAAGGCCCAAAAATGGCCTATGGTGATCCAGATGCAGGATTCCCCCTTGCCCCCCTCCCCCCACTCAGACTTGGGTGACCTTATGTGCCATGAAAGACATGATGAACATGAATTGAAAACAACCACTAAATGAAATAAGAGTAAACATGAATGGAGAAATACTAAACCGCATCTTGCTGCTTCACTGCTTCACCTCAGGGAGCTTTGGTGGCCACTGTCTGCTCTGTGCTCTGACTGGTTGCCACTAATCCATTAACTCGTCAGAAATCCTTTCACTTGTATCCACTTTCTCATTACCACAGCGCTGTGCACCTGGCACGTTCCGGTTTAAAGGGACCGGCAGGTGCCACAATGAATGGTTGATTTTGTATTCGGACTACAAGACACCCATACCGAATGAACACAGTAAATCTCACCCCTCTGCACCCAACTCCTGGCTTTGCACCGGTATTTCTAGATGCTTAAATCGCAAAGTGTGCTCTGACACACCCAGATGGATTTGCCTCCAGCTACTTTTTTTGTCTGCTGATAGGGCCCTAAACTGTCCTGATTTAAACAACACAGTCAGTCTTAAAGCATGAAATGCCATAATGTGAAAAAGGTGTTGGAGGTTGACTTAATTAGAACACTCAAATCAGGACAGCAAAACATACCCAGTTGAAATATTCATGTCAAATAAAAACCACAAAATATTCATCTTGGACTTGTCATAACAGGAACATGACACCTCTGTTCCATGAAATCAGTTTTGTTAGTCAACAGAGGACCAATCCCAAAAGTACAGACTCCCTAAAATTGCTCAATTTAAGAATTTGTTATTGTATTCATGATTTTTCATTTTTATACATGTAGAAAAACAGATACTGTTATAAATAACAAATCTTGACTTTACTTCAAGAATTTTGATATCGCCAGCACTTTAATGTAGTTCGAACACAGATGGCCTGTTTTTGTAGTTGCTAAATGTACGTAGTAGCATTTTGACTTTCTCAGTACCCATGAAAAGATGGTATGCATTGCATCAGGTTCCACATTTCAATCTAAAGTTTTTGATCAAATAATTAAAATGTATTTCTTAGCAAATGTAAATTATGAAGCTGTTATCTAATTATTCATTTATTACTATTATTTTTTTAAGTGTGGCTAATTCAGACAGTCTTAAATATGACAAATTTGTTCAAGTTGCCCCTGTCTTTTAGACTTTCAGTGTTGCATGAGGAGAAACAAGGGAATGTCCCTCCCTAGGTCAAGCCATGCTGACTTGATGAATGTATGCTCTTCTAGCTGTTATATGATGTTGAATTAGGTTTTGGCTATGGACAATATCCACCACATATTCAGTTATATGTTATTTTATTATTTTTATTTTATTTTTGGTAATTGTTCCAGACATCTTCCATTGTGGGATCGAGACACTATCTTGAGCCTGTTGAAATGACCCCAACAAGTCTGAAGACAGTGTGATGAAAACCAGAGATTACTTAACTGTCACATACTGTAGGAGGTCATAGATTAGATCTTAAAAGTGTCCTCCAAAGAACACTCATTTTTCGTTCTGCTCGACACCACAAGAACAAAAAAGTCAAAGGGGAATATGGGGCTCTGTAGGTCTGTCTATATCTGAATCAACATTACAACTCCATCATAATGTGCTGAGCGAGGAGTCAGAGTGTCTGGGTTTGTGATTATCCTGGATCAAGACGAAGATCCAGGTTTCATGGACTTGGCCATCAGAACTGTATCTATATGCTGTGAAAGTGTTGGACTTATAAAGACATTCACTTGTCTCAGCAGTGATATTCTTGTCTCTGGGTCCTCAGCCTTTGAGATCGAGAGACACCTTTGAAGAGCTTATGGATTCATGAGGTCACTTGACAGAGGTATTTGGCGATTGTGATTGTGTTTGTTTGCAGGAGAACGAAGGTCCAAGTCTTTTGGGCCCTGGTGCTTCCTGTCTTACTATGGTTGTGAGACTGTGCTAACTAGTGACCTAAGGTGACCACTAGATGTCTTTGGTAGTAGGTCTCTCCAGAGGATTCTTGGCTACAGCTGGAATGACTTTGTGTCAAACAAGCGGTTATTTAGGGAAACTCAGATGAGAAGTATCACTTGCTTTGTGAGGGATCATCAGCTATGACATTTTGGACATGTGGTGCGACCACATTGAACAAGAGATCTGTCCTGAAGGACCAGTAGTTTCCACTGAATTGGTGGAGGAGTAAAGGGATAGGTATTCGGGCAGTCAATAACATTTGAATCCTTCCTGATTTGACACAGAAAAAGTAAGTCAGCGGCCCTTTGAACATATGTGACAGGGTTGTGTGATGAACTTATATGCCAAATATTGTGGGTCTACTGCAATTTTATTTCGAGTAATGATGCTTTGAAGGCTACTTTTTATGTGTTGACACGGTTCTGACAGTAGGTCCAGTTTGGGACCTTCTGAACTCACATGAAAGGGCTGTGTGATGACCTTATACCCCAAATATCTTTGGTCTGCAATGATTTGGTGTCAAAGAATTGCACAGCAAAGGCCACAGACAGATGGATGCACGGAAACACACATGAACAGAGGCCATTTCTATTGCACCTGTACCACAGCAGCGGAAGCTAAAGCAGAAGGGGCATAAAGCCTCACACTTCAAGTGACAGCCCATGGACGCATCTCATGTAAACTGACCTTCCCCAATTGTCCAAGACATACACCTTTTTTGAGAAGACACACAATCAATGTCCATGATTAATAAGAAAGACTAAACAAATAAGCTTAAGCCAAGGCTGTAGCCATGAAGTGAACATTGGGGTGGACGAAATCTACCGTGGAGTCTAGGGGTTCCTCCCAAAGAAAAAAAATCACACATGGGATGAACTTTTTATGTATTTTTTGAAACAGTGTTTAATAGTGTATTGTATACATTGCTTTGTCTCATTCTCTCGCTCTCTTTCTCTCTCTTTCTCTCTCTCTCACACACTCTCTCTCTCGCTTTATTTTACCAATTTCTTGTTTCATTATATGTAATGTAAAGACTTCTGACCACAGACTTGTGGATTTGTTAAGGATTCAGTTGTAATACTCACAGGCGGCTGTCTGTTTAGTGTCCAAGACTAAATCTGATCAGACTTCAAGGTCAGACTGTTTTATAGGACACAACTGTTGATCGGGGATTGCATTGGAGTCACCAGTGTCCATAGAAGGAGGTGTTTCATATCTGAGGGTGCTCTAAAGGAGTCATAGTGTACGGCTTGATAGAAATTCCAGGCTGTATAGGGAGCTCACAAAGTGGGCTGTGATGGTCCTGAAAGCATGGAAGGAGGTGTTTCTGAGAGGAATCTGTGTTCAGGTGATAAACCATCTGTGGACCATTGACCCTCAGCCTGCCTACAGAGAAATCAAAGCACTTTGCTCCTCCAAACCTACATCTCGTCCCACTGCTGGTGATGGCTCAGTCCTGACAGATGCCTCTCTGATATTGTCCATTTGAGCCAGCTACATTGAGCAGTTGTATAAGGCTGATGCTCCTGCTGGGATGTTAGACATCTCTCGTGCTGGGATTATTGTGGCTGATTTTCCAATCAACTGCAAGTCGCCAAATGCTAGTGAAATTGCAAAGGCTGTGAAACAGCTGAAGGTGGGAAAAGGTCCAGGAATCTGCGGTATTGGAGCTGAGCTCCTTCAGGGGGGTAGAGATGCTGTTCTGCTGGCATTGCAAACTATCTTTGTTTCAATCTGGGGCAGAGGTATCATCCCTACAGACTGGAAGAAAGGACCTGATGTCCCATTCTGGAAAGTAAAGGGTGATCACCTGGATTGCAACAACTACAGTGGTACTACACTGCCCTCTGTGCCAGAAAAGGTGCCTGCAAGGGTTAACAGGGTTCAGGCCCTGTTACTTGCCACTCAGCAACTGGAGCAGTGTGGCTTCACACCCAAGAGCTCAACCATCAATGGCATCCTAGCTCTGCAAGTATTGCGGGCTATGTTGATTTTTGCAAAGCATTTGACTCCTCTGACAGGGCTTCTCTCTGGGGCATCCTGACAATTTGCAGGATCCCCAACAAGTTGCTGGACATCATAGCCAGCCTACACAGGTGGCAAGATGAGCATTAGCCAGTATGAGTAGTAAAGGTGGAGGGGGGGTGCACCTGCGACACCAATGAAACACCAAGGAAAGAAGCTGCCCACCTGATGACCATAGAGAAGCATGTACCCTTACCCCCAGTCAATGAATGATTGCCAATTAAAATATGGGATGATAAGATCAAGTCCTGTGATCTCAATGGACACAGGTACTGTGAGTGTTGTGCAGAGCAGGGACAGAATCTCTGAGGTTTTCCAGTGAATACTAGTGTTCATCAGGGGTGTGTTCTACCTCCTGAATTGTTCAGTGCTTGCATTGTCTGGGTGTTGGATAGGGTAGTGGAAACCATTGGCTTAGGTGCTTTTGGTGGTGAGAAAGGTCACTTTGTGTGTGATGCTAGGATCTTTGCAGAATCAGTAGATGGCCTGAATGTAGCACTTGCAAAAATGAGTGAGGAATCAAAGTGTCTGTATTTGTGACTGACCTGGATCAAGACTAAGATCCATGCTTTCAATGATTTCCTGTTCTTGGACATCAGAAGTGTATATGTATGCTTGGAAAAGTGTTGAACTTGTTGAGGCATTCACTTATCATGGCAGTGAGATTCATGTGTCTGGATCCTTGGCCTTTGAGACTGAGAGATGCCTCGGAAGATCTTATGGAGTTATGAGGTATTTAAGGTCCTAGTGCTTCCTGTCTTACTGTATGGTTGTGAGAGTTGGGCATTAATCAGTGACCTAAGGTGACGACTAGATGTCTTTGGTACTACAACTGTAGGTTTCTTCAGATGATCCTTGGGTACAGCTGGAATGATTTTGTGTCAAATGAACAGTTACATAGGGAGACTCAGATCAGGAGTATTACTGGCATCATGAGGAAACATTAGGTATGACATTCTGGCCATGTGGTGCGTTTCTCTGTGCATGATCCAGCACGTAGGTGCCTCAGTGTTGAGAAACCCAGTTACTGTAGAAAGCCAAGTGGATGTCCACATTTCAACTGGCTGCAGCAGATTGCTGGCTACTTTTCAGAGGTGGGGATGGGCTGGTTGTCTGCCTGGGTTTTTGCCATACAGGACTCAAGACAGTTCCATAGTGTGGTGGATGCAGCCACGTGTAGCACCTTTTCTCCTCATGCTATCTTTTCCTCTCCGGCTCTCTCCTGCTCAAAATGGAGATATAGCCAAGGAAACACTCTCATTACATTCTAGTTTCCCACCTTTTAATACATTTCAAAGTTATGAAATAGAGAGACAGTATCATCAAAAAATGTGAAAACTTTGTGTCCAGAGCCAGTCCGAACCTCCGTAGGGCCAAAAGCAAATTCAGCTCAGGAGCCATCCCATTTGATATCAAGCTTGGAGAGAACACAAGTTTACCTGATTGCTATTCATGCAATTCAGTATTATGGTATTCTCTCTCTCTCTCTCTCTCTCTCTCTCTCTCTCTCTGTTTTTGTGAAGTATAATTCTGCTTTGTCCTTGAATCAAGTGATACCTGCTTTGACATAGGGGAGAGGTGAAGGTGGGGCCTTTGTGTAATTTGTGGACCCCTATGCGACTTGCGTAGCAATTACTAATTTGTTAGATTTATTGATGATTATGATTACATTTGCTCATGTCTATTTAGGATGTCAATACCTAGT
>OMMV01138867.1:0-20286 GCA_900302635.1 Chatrabus melanurus
TTCATCATTTCGTATGTCTGGTTCAGTATCTTGCACTAATTAACCCTTGGCTCTAATTACTGTACCGGTACTAATTATCAACAATTATGCAGCCAAACATTATATTCATGTCCCTCAGAACCCACACTGAAAAAAAGAAGTCATAGAGCCATGGTCAATAATATATTTAGCAGTGAAAATGAAGTGTATAGTTATCCTAAAGTGAAAAAGAGAAAGTCCAACGGTTAAGGAGATACGGCCAAAATAAGTCAATATTTCTTTAAGAATTTCCATTAATTCTGACATTTTGACATGCTGTAGCTGTTTCGATATGAAAGATATTGCAAAATTGTTTTCACCTTTTGTATTTAGACAATAACATGAATCATTTTTTGCAAAATCATGAAATTTGCACTTAATGACCTTTGACCTTAATTAATGACCTAATTATGCAATTTTGGGAAAGGCAAACAAGATATTCATATTCAGCACAAAATTCCCTTCCAGAAACACCTATTTGCTTGCTTTTCCTCAAAAATGCTTCATGCAGCATAAATAAGCACATTTTCTCATTTCTTGCCCAGACTACAAGTTATACAGGTTTATATGCCCCCCTTTTCCGTTTTCTGGAGTTCCATGTTCATGACGTCATATCTGCGTAGCGCAAAAAAGTTGGAACAGGGGCAACTTATGGCTAGTAATGAGGTAAAAAATAAATAGATACATTATGTTATTTCAAACAGGTGATGTCAACAGGTGATTGTAATCATGATTTGGTACAAAAGCAGTATCCACAAAAGTTTTTGAGGAGCAAAAATGAGCAGAGAATCTCCTGTTTGTCAACAAATGCATGAGAAAATTATTGAAATGTTTAAAAACAATGTTCCTCAAAGACAGACTGGAAGGGATTTCCATATTTCTGCCTCCATAGTCTATAATATCATTTAACGATTCCAGGAATCTGGAAGAATTTCAGTGCATAAAGAACAAGGGTGCAAGCATAAGATGAACACCCATGATCTCTAATCCCTCAGATGGCAATGCATCAAGAACCGCCATTCATCAATAGCTGATATAACCACATGGGCAAGGGATTACTTTGGAAAACCTCTGTCAAGTAATAAAAGAAGCCTTATGTTAACCTTGTCCAGAAGTGGCGTTGACTGCTCTGACCTCAGAGGCATCTGGGTAGGACCATCACTCATTGGACCAATGGGCTTTCGGACCAATGGGCCTTCGGAATATTGACTAGTCACCACTAATATGATAACCACCACTGTGCACATCTACTGCTTTGCGGGGCGGGGCCTTCGAGTGACAGACAGAAAATGGAGACACAGTCTCCAGTGAAACAGAGGACTCGCGCTGCAAGTGACACACACACAGAAAGGGACACAGCACGACTGACAGACTGCTGAGTTGTGCGTCACTCACAGAGGACACTGAAATCCTATTTGAGCGACTGAGACGTTCAGACTGAAACGGATCTGTAAAAATCCTATCAGAATCTCATTTGAAACAACCTCCATATGTGGTTTGAATCAGCTTTGGAAAAAGCGGATCTCGTGTGGTTTTTCTTTGTCCATACGGTCAAAAATCAAGCTAGATACAATCTGGATATGCTAAAAATCCGATTTTGAGTGGCAGTGTGAACAATGTTGAAGCTCTCAAAATTCTCAAATACCAAATACTTCTGTCTTTCATCATCTAGACAACCCAGAGCCTGTTTTTTTTTCTTTTTTCTTTCTTTACAATGAGGTGCAGGTAGCTGATGGTCTAATGATTAAAACAGTGGTGTTGAGACCAGAGGATCCTTGGTTCAAATCCCTCTCAGACCAGGAAATCATTAAGGCTCCTTGGGCAAGGTCCTTAATCCCAAATTTGTTCCCAGTGTACAGTTGAGTGCCTTGCATTGCAGCATGGTGACATCGGTAAATGTGACGTGCTTTGAGTATGTGCTTCAGATGGTAAAGTACGATAGAGATGCAATCTATTTATTTGCACTCATGTCGACCAAAGTGCAATTATTAATATCGGTGCAGATCTTCTTGCGAGTTGCAAATTTATTCGTTTAATTGGCATCTAAGAACCCGCCTTAACCGATTCAAATGTGCATTTGGATGCTGGTTAAAAATTAAGTAAATTTTCTAACAAGCCTGCTTCTCAAAACATGTTCATGCTTTAGTGTTTTATCTTAACTTGAACACTTGCCCTCCCATAAAAACTAATCAGTTTGTCATTGTTGAAGTGATCTGTCAAGAGTACGTGCTGGCGTAGGTAAGACTTTGTTTAAAAAAAAAATAAATAAATAAATAAAAAAAAAAGTTTTTTTTCTGTGCTTTAAGGATTTTTGCTCCGAGCACGTGCCATTGCTCTCTGGTCAGCGGCAACCACCTTTCACACTGCACTCTTGATGCTTGACTTTTGAAAAATCAGCTGCTTTAACTTGCTTCCCAAACATGTGCTCGAGTGCATAATTAGTCTCCTATCGATCGTGCACTTTGAAGGCATAAACCTTTCTCATCTCTCTATGCCTGCGTAAGAGTTTTGACATTCAAGGAGCACTGAGTAAGTGGCTCCATTTTTGGATACATAATGATTTTAGGCAGCAGAATAACAGAGTAGGTAGCTCTTTGGGATGGGAGTCGGGCAACCAATATGTGGGCCTGGGTGCAATTCCCGGTCATGCAGCTTGTCTGTGTCCTTACACAAGACACTTCATCTGCATTGTCCCAACCCAACCAGCTGTAAATGGGTGCTGACCTCGTCTGAGAAAGTGACCTCTGATGGACTGGAGTCCCATCCAGAAGGAGCCATCGACTCTCCTCCACTTTATGCTACAGAGTCTGGGATACACACTGGCACCAATGGGCCTCGGGATCTATATAGGACTTGAAGTGATAACATATACAAGGTCAAAATACTATTTTCCATTCGACTCCTTCTCAACGTGTGAAATATTAGGTGACATTGAAAAACAAACTTTTTTTTCTTTTTAAGACATCCTAAATGTCAAAATCACCTGTGAAAATGCAGCATGTATTCATAGGTAATTCATCCGGAGAAAAAGGGCATCAAATATGCCTCAATTTTCACAGTGCATTATTAAAAGGTCTGTCCAGGGAACTGACCAGGAATGAGAAATGTTCATGATTAGAAATGGCATTCTGCAACTTCATGCTGGCATTTTAAAAGACAAACTCTTTGTCTTCTGTTGTGACTTTGCAGCCCGACCACTCAAAGTGTGAAATGAACCAAATGGTGCCATTTCAAATCTGAAAACCATTACAATATATCATATCAAACATTATGTGTTGGATCCTCTTACCTGAATGAGTCATACTTGTAAGGTCTCTATATAGAAACACATGTTTCCTACCAATAAAGAAGCAAAGCGCTGATACCCTGTACAAGCTCTTATCTGGAGGTAAGATAATAAACTCTATAGACCTTCAATTAATGATCTATAGTGCATGACCTAAAGTGAAAAGTGCAAATGTAACTGTGATGTGTCCAATTCCATTTTGCTATTTACAGAGTGCGTAATCTGAGTGAAAGGTAAGGTCAGGGATCTAAGCTGTTGCATTTAGTCACATTTCATGGGTGTGTTTTGGGCATAACATGAACTACACCAATCAGATTGTCATTTGTCGGACTCTGTATGTGACAGAAAAGGCAGGTCTTCTGGCAAGGAATTGAACCATGCAAAAGCAGATAATTTACAGGAGATGCATATGCTGGCAAACTGTGGTTGTCCCAGCGCTAGATGTAGGGCTGTGGCTTGGTGCAGGCTTGGTGTTGACTGGTCTTCCTTCAGCAGCATGGGATGGACCAATCAGAAGCCAGGAAAAGAGAGGGAACAATGGCTGCAGTAGGTTTTTATCTCTATGTTGATATCACAGCCAAGTCAAGGTCTTCCGCTGGCTCTGGTCCAATGGGATTCTGGAGTATCTGCCTTCAAACCAGATGTTAACCGTTGGTGGTGGTAGGGCATACTTTTATGGACTCCATCATAAAACTACAGGCAGGCCGTGGTCTCAAAATGTAGGCCTTCCATTGTTCTCCACCACATGGCCTGAGATCCACACATATAAAAGTTAACCTCACAACTCATCCCATTCACCTATTTTCAGTAAATATTAAATGGACTGCATTTCTATCGCATTTTTTCCATCCGACACAGATGCTCAAAGTGCTATACACACTTTAGCCCATTCACACACACACACACACACACACACACCAATGTCAGCATGCTGCTATGCTAGAAACTCAACTGCACACCGGGAGCAACTTGGAGAATAAGGACCTTGCCTAAGGGACCTTAGTGATTTTCCTCTCTGATGGGGAATTGTACCGAATATCGTCTCAAGCCCACAGCCAAGTGAGTCCATACGATTTTGTCAAAGCGCCAACACATTCTCACTTCCAAGTCGTCGCATTTTGACACAAAACCATTTTTTGGAGCAAATGGCAATATGGTACGAGCTGGGTAGCCCCTTCACATCATTTAGCGACACGCGGGAAAATGCTAACTCTAACCCTAACCCTAGCCATAACACAAACATAAATGAATGTTCCCTGACTATGCAGAAGTCAAGCAGATAGTTCTGTCTGTTATCAGAGAGAAATGACGCTGCTGTAAATAAACGCGTTACCCCGTGTGTCACTAAATGATATGAAGGGGCTACCCAACTTATCACACAGTGACGCAAGTGTAAATATATGACGAGTTGGAAGTGAGAATGTCAAACCAATGTGCATGTGCAGTGAACACCAAAACAATGCTGTCTGTAATATGGTGCAGAAAATGGGAAAAAAATATGCATAATTCCATTAAATTCCATGCAATGATAGGGATTTTTGTAAATAACAACCCTTAGTGGATCTTGCCAATACATCAGATAGGAGCAACATGAATTCACCAAGCAACAATAGCCAGGGAGGTGTTTTGATGAACAGTTCCAAAAATGGGCACTGCCTTTATTTGCACCCAATTTGTGCCTGGAGTGTCACAGTCAGTTTCGTTATTTCAGAGTTTAATTCCAATTAAACGAGGCTACTCATCCACCGAAACTGTTGTCTTCACATTCCCTAAATTTAAAATTCTAATGAAAACTCTTCTCCAACAACGACAAACTATAAAGAGTTCTTACCCAACTGCGTTTGTTGGAAGCTCCTCTGCGCTAATGATTTATGGGTAAGGCGTCCAAGCCTAATTGGCTCTTTGAAATACTTATCCCTTTTGTCTGAAGGGCTTTTATAATCAGGCAGTGGCACCACCGTGTTACCTTCATGCGATACTTCAGCTCGCCTCGTGCTTTCTGTCCACTCATGCCATAAACAACTGCCACGCTCACAAATACAAAATGAAGCAGACCACTTGCACTTACATTAGCCTATACAGATGCTGTTGCTGCCATCCACACGCAGCTCGCTCTCTGGAGAGATGTTGCCAGGCAACAGGAAGCAGCCTCCTACACCCCCTCATTTTTATTATATCTTTCTTTTCAGAAACTGCTATCAAAAGGTGAAAGGAAGAAAAGGGGATAAGCAAAAGCAATATTTTTCTTTGCTTTTGATACGTTTGTCTGCTGTGCATAATGTACATGTGTGTGAGTTCACGAAAATGGGTTATTTTATGGGGTTTTTATGCCATTTATTTTGTCTGGACTGATGCTACCATATTGAAGGGTTTTTCCAAGGCTTGAAAGAACAATAAAGCCAATTTGGTGTTTTTTTTTTTGTTTGTTTGTTTGTTTGTTTTTGTCCATGTTCTGCCACAATGATTTATATTACTGTCTGGTTCACCAACTTAAGTGTGTAATCAGTTCATAACTATTGTTGCAGATTTTCATAGCATTTAAAAAAGTGCTTCCATAGATCTTACAGGGTCACATGATTACCTTCACCACATGACAGTTATGTGATTGTGCCCATGTGTCTAACTAGCCAAGTAAGAAAGTAATTTATTTGATACAAGGCCTCTCCGGAAAAGCCTTGGGCATCGCCTGAATGACTTTGTGTCAAATAAGCAGTTACTAAGGGGGATCTAGATGAAGCCTATTACATGCATCATGAAATAACGCGAGCCATGTTGCGTGTTTTCCCAATCACGATCTGGCACACAAGTGCCTCACTGTTAACAGCTCCAACAAATGGACCAAACTAAGGCAATGCACATGCAATACCTGGCTGCAGAAGATATATTGTTACTATCAGGAAATGAGAATCAACCCCAGACATAGCTTGAAGGTGTTTATTTTGGACCAGGGGCTTCTTTCTTGGTTGGCACCCTCTCAGTCCAAGGTGATGTAAAACTCGCTTCACTGTGGACAGTGACACTGGTGTTCCAGCAGTTTCCAGTTCATGGCAGGGTTGAGCCTTGGTGGTTCCTGGGTTATTCCTGAACATCCTAACCAATTTCCTCTCATCTGAGGGTGACAGTTTGGGTCTTCTTCCAGACCTTCGCAAAGTGGTGACACATCCAACTAACTTGTACTTACGTAAAACTGTACAAACTGATGATCTTGGAATCTGCAGTTGTTTAGAAATTGCTCCAAGAGACCTTCCCAACTTGTGTAAATCTGCAATTCTCCTTCTTCGATCTTCACAGAGGTCCTTGGACTTTCTCATTGGTCAGTCCAATGAGTGCTGTCGAACGCATTTTTATTTTTTTTTAAATGCTGGGAAAGAGAAACTACCAGTTGTAGTCAATCATGATCGCTAACGAAGAGTTAATAGGCCTTGGCCTTTCCACGTTAAAAGACATTGTAGAACCTTCAGGACCGGTTATTAAAATATTTAAGTGAATGTATGTATATATTTGAGTCTGTATGTATAATTTTGACCCTTTGTGGATCAGAGAAGATCCAAAATAAATTCAAACTTGTGCACCCAGTTCTTGTTTTTTAAAGACATTAATGATGTATGCTGTGTGACAGCCATTTTTAAAAGTAACAGATTTTAATGAAATGTTGTGGGGGAGATGGTTTTCAGTCATTGAAAAGTTGATTAAATTTTAATTGCGCTCTGAATTTTTCGTTTTATCAATTTCTTTAACAGTCTTCAAAAACTCACTTCACAGTACCACAAAAACAAACCTTATTATGCCTTAAAATATCTTTGGTGACACTTTGGTTGTTCTAAACGTATGACCTTCATGGCCTGAAGAAAGAATGCTAATGCCGACTCAATATGTTTGCGATCCCTGATACCAAATGTAAAAACAAAACAAAACAAAAAAAAACAAGCCCCCCCCCAAAAAAAAAACAACAAAAAAACAAAAACGTCCACACAAAACTTATTAGTGGAGAGATCATTGTTTATGCATTAAAAAATTGGTATGGTTGAAAGGTTCTGAAATTACTTCCATCCTCGGTGACTCGCCACATATTAGTAAATAGATATAACTAGTAAGTATAGCATACACTGAAAACGATCCAATTTGGGGTGCATTTTAATGTCAAGCTACCTATTTGTTTTATATTATTGGCGATAACTTATTTTCCATCTCATAGAAAAATGTTATTTGGCTTTGAGCTGATTATTTACATTTGGAGTTGGACTGCCTGGGTACGATACGATGTATGTCCTTGGACAAGAAACATCATCTGTATTGTCCCAGTCCACCTAGCAGTAAATGGGTATTTGGCCTTGAAGTAACCCACCATGGCCTGGCATCCCGTCCATGGGGAGTCATAGACTTATCCTATTCACGCTATGGTATCTAGGCCTCAGGGACTGTAAAAGACTTCTTACTCTACAGGTGCTGCTATATTCAGTGACATTAGCACAATGGCTTCCTGTGAACTTGAGGATGATGGATTTAGTCTGAGTTTCATAGTTGGAGCATCAACTTCAAGTGCCACTCCAAAGTGCCTTCTCCAGTAGGAGGTTGGAAAAATTCGAGTTCTGAGATGTCTTGAATTCAGCATAACCACTGCCCCACTGTGCCGCCAAAAAAGTGAATAGAATGATAACAGAATCTAACACTAACAGAAAACCAAACAGAATCTAATTATAACTGAAAAGCTTGCAGAATCTCAGGCCAACAGGCAATCTAACAGAGTGTAAGGTTAAGAGAAAGGATAACAGACTATTCCCTGTGCTGGTAAAAGGGCTTGTACATCAAAAACAGCGATAAGTGGTTGGGTGGGTTGGAGGGTTGAGGAAGTTTTGTGTAAGCAATGAATATAAAAAATAAAATGCTATCATCTTGGAACTTAGCAAATTAAAAGCGCACATAATGAGGTTTAAGTGATTGGACACTGATCACTTTATGCACCAGATCAATCAAAATATATCTATCTATCTATCTGAATTGCTTATTTAATATTCCATAGATGTGTCTGGATGGTTAATGGATGCTGCATGGATTATGGAAAATTATGAACAGCTGTTGTTGAATGTATGTGTTCTTTGACTGTCCCCTTTCTGAGTACTGTGCACGTCATGTGCACACCGGTGCACCCCGCTCACTAGTTCATATCTACATCAGCTGAAAAGATAATCTAGCATCTACGAGGAGAAACTCGATGCCCACTATGTGGGATAAAACGGTAAGGAATATTCAACAGAACAGGAAAGTAAAACCACAATTATGGAATGGATAGAACTTGTGGCTGGGGAATATAAAGTGTTTGCATTCACGTGACACACACATTGCCGACTGGAGTCACACCGCCATATTGGAGTGAAAACACTGAGTACTGTGCAATAGCAAACCGATCCGTTCGTATATTTGTTGTACTTTAAAACTGAAAATGACAATGGAAAAGAAGTCTGGTCATCTTCCAGTGCTGTCTGATTTTACTTCCTCTGAAGTGGCACACAGCATGCTGCTGTCCTACGCTGCTCCGGACTTCACATGGATTCATAGGGTTCAATACTTTCAAGTTCTATGAGTTTGACGTAAGGCTCAGTAAACATCGGAAAACTATCATCACATTTGTGTTTTTTGATTCTATCATTTGTCCATGACAGTTAATGTAACTGTAGCACAGACATAGCTAACATGAAGCGTGGTAACTGTTTCAAAGTCCCGTGTCCATGGCACAGCTGTCCGGTTCAGATCACGAACAGAGCCATACACTGTTGTCACCCACTGTCGCTTCTTCTCCAAACCTAAATTCGGTTTTCTCCCAAAAACTCTGGATGTTGATGATGCAATGAATTCTGGGTCAATTTTGATCTATATGCAATAAGCATATAGACCCTAGCAAATAGATCGTAACGCATATTTACATTTACAAGATTCATTGACAGTATCTCATTGACCGATATCAAATTTATCCTTTTGCTCAAAAATTCGTGAAAAAGTGGTTTCATAGCAGTAGCAGTAAGTTGCCGGCAATCACGTTAGCATCTTGTCTCCTATTCTATTGCTTTAAAATGTTACTCGTGTGTGTTGGTTATTCCGGCTGATGTATCTCTGCTCTGCCCTTTGTCCGAGGTGCTGATGATGAAGACACGGAGGATGCACTGAAGATGGACTGTGGGTTGGCCCCAAATGTCTGAGTGTGGACCCCCTCAACAGTGTCCCGGCGGCATTCCACTTTGCGGGTTCTTCATCCTGCCACATGGCTGTCCGCATTGGTCGACGGTGACCACCGGGCCACATCAGCTTCCTGGACATGAACATCTCCTGTCTGTGCATGTTTGACAATTTTTTTGTTGTGCTTTGTCTTATTCATTTTTTGTCATTAGTAGTACGGCCATAGCAGATGGTCACCCCCTCTGAGTCTGGTCTGCTTGAGGTTTCGTCCTATACTCATACAATATCCAGGGAGTTTTTCCTTACCACTGTTGCCATTGTGCTTGCTCAAGCGTTGGGTAAGGTTAGATAGGTTGTGATTTGGTGAGATATAAATGAATTGAATTGAATTAAGTTAGGAACAACGATAGAGAAAGGTGGAGTAGCATCTAACTACAAGCAAAAAGAAAATGTGTGATCCACTGGTCATGCCGTTTGGCACTCTGCAGAGGACCACTAGGGAGTGGATAGGTACATAGACATTGATAAATACATGTAGCATGCATATATATATAAGTAAGATTCTATGGCAATTTAAACTTGTACAATTTGTGCTCAGAATCACCCAGAATGCACTAAATTGATTGTAAATTTCCCCTTTGATCACCATTCCATACGCTGAAGCGTGGCAGTGCCGGCCTACGACCCGGCCCATAACTGACTCCTCGATTTCAATAGCCAACTACTCTAAAGTTTTGAAAGCCCTGAAAGTTATTTTGGTGCACGTTTTTGCTGTAACCTACTGTATAGTTATGAAGTCACCTTCAATTTGCCATTCCTAAATGAATACTGCAATTAACAAGGTAAAGTCAGGAGATTGTTCTCCATGTTGACTCATAAAACAGCCCTTCCGCGTCCTTGAGTCCTCCCCGAGACTAATGACAAGCGTTTGCGTCTCTCCATTTGTTTTCCTCGTGTCCTCTGCTGCGTTGTGCCGCAGTCGGAAAGAGATTACAGTTGTATTGGGTGCCGCCTGTCACTGTACAAATGCCTGTCATTAATTTCACAGGCAGAAGGCAATTTCACAGAAGTGGATAAGTTCTGATAATGATGCGAGCTCTGTTGTGCTGTCAAGCTTGGAGAGAAACATCAGGTCGAGGACTTCTGTATCTGCTTGTTTTCAGTTTGAAAAAAAAACAAACAAAAAAAAAAACAGACTTTGACCCAGAAGTTAGGAAGCATTATCTCCTTTCTGTTATGCGCCGGGTTTCCACACAAGCTGTGTCTTTTTGTGCGTGACAGTGAAAATGAGTTTCGTGACGGAGCTGAAAATGTAAGATGAATGAACGGGTTAGCACGCAAGATATTATGAATTGCCGTAAGATCTTTTTAACATTGCCGTGCCCTCTTATGTGCTGGTATAAATCAGCCCATAAGCCTGGCGCTCAAACAGCGGCTGTCAGATGAAATCCAGTGTCACTTGTCGATTTGTTTGCTCGCATTCAGAGATCGAAGCGGGTTCGCTCCCAGCAATATATTCATTTGATGGCTCCCCTCGCCCTCCTCCTCTCCGCTCTAATAATTCAGTGCGAGTGATCACATTATGGCCTTGAAAAATGTGCAATAGCAGCCCGCCGTCAAGCGCATCATCCTAAATTACTCCGCAGGCTGCGCTAGTTACAGATGGGCCTGAGAGGAACATGTTGCAACCAGTTGAACACGATTGAGATCTGTGCCTATTCAGCTCTATAGAAAATTTATTGAGGCTTCACTTACGCTAAGAAATCTCTTGACATATACTGTTTTTTATTATTTTTTATTTGTTGAGGAAACAGTTCTTATCATTTCTAGTTTCTTGCTATGCTAATGTTCTAGTTGTATTTGTTGGATCTAGTGGACTTTTTTTTTTTTTTTTTAACTGATCAGGGCCAAAGCCAGGACTTTATTTTGGGGGAAGGCCAAATATCCACTCCATGAGACCATCTTAGCACTACAATCAATTCTGGAGTATGTGTTTGACTTTATGTTTAGGTTTCCAAAACAATTAATACTTTTCTGAGGGAAAGTTTTGTTTAGGGGTGTGAGGAGTTTTTTTTTTTTATATATATAAATTGATAATTTTGTGAAGCATTTCCCATTTTGCATAAGAAGATCACATTATCAATTAACTTTCACACTTGCTGCATTGAATAGTTCAAGAAGTAACAAATGTTGTGAGGCATTTGTTTCATTTGGAGCAGGTAGCTCAGTGCAATAAGGAGTTGGGTTACCAATATGTGCACACAGGTTCGATTCCTGCGCACACTACCTGTTTGTGTAGTTGGACTTCATCTGCATTTTCCCATTCGACCCAGCTATAAAAGGGCGCCTGGACTTGCTTGGGGAAGTAACCTGCACCTGACTGGTTATCCTGGGGGAGTTGCAAACTCTCGTCTGCTTCACGCTACAGAGTCTGGGGGTAAAGACTGGCATCAATAGGCCTTGGGGAGCTTATTTCTTCAATTCATTAATTTTGTGTTAAGTGCTTCAAAATAGTGAACACTTGTCCAAACTATGGCCTAAGGCATTGACTGGGTGTTTGGTGGGATTGTGGAGTCCAGTAGTTTCAATGCCTGTAGGTGAGGAAATATTGATTGACCTTGACTTTGCAGACAATGCTGTGATCCTTGCATAAGCAATCACAGCAATTTGGAAGCTGAGCCAAGAGTGGGCATCTCTAAGTTTGTGATAGTCCTGGATCAAGATGAAGATCCAGGCTTTCACTGACTTCCTGGACTCAGACATCAGAAGTGTATCTATACGCCATGAAAACAAAACTTGTAGAGAGATTGACAGAGGTGTTTGGCAATGCTGATACCTTTGCATGAGGTCTTTAGGATCCTGCTGCTTCCTGTCTTAAGGGGCTATCACACCTGCGGTTTTTTCCTTGGCGGCTGATATGCGACAGCCATCGCATATCTGCGCTTATTGCCAGCAAAATAGCCACGTGGCGGTCGTGGCCCCGCTAAATAGTTGCTCGTTGTCGACAATTGCACGCTGGAATTTTTCAACATGTTCAAAATTCACGCGACGGCAAAAGCGACTGCCGTGCCGTGAAATAGTAGGGACTCTGTAGCAAAAGACCGGCACGACAGCCTCATAATGGCCGCTACGGCCGTACAATTGCTGCACGTTCTTGTTACAAGTTCGGTGAATGGATCTGCATCCAGTCTGACAATGTTCTTGTTCTGAGATCCCCCTGTTCAAACAGCCTCATCAGCTTACGGGACCATCCAAGTCTGCCTCTCGCAGCTGACCAGTTCTGTGTGGAGATGCGCGGATCAGTTCTGACGTCACCCGAACCCGCTGCTAAAAAGAAATCATCCATCCACACGCATCAGAGTTTCTCTGATGTAGATAACCGCACCGGCCTTCACCCGATCATCATTACAATTATTCTAATTCTCACTGGGTTATTGAACTCTGTATGTAGATTCAAAATAAAATCCACCAGTGGACACGTTTGTGCCTGTATGATGTTCAGATCACCCGCGATCTGCGCTCCTCTGCAGAGCGCATATATAAAAAAAAAAAAAGAAAAGAAAAGTTTGGTTGCACAAATCAGTTGAAGGTAGATAATAAAAAGTGATTCTAGAAATGAGTCCATCCTTTTAGAGCTCAGAACAAGGGGAGAAAACGTGCAGAAGCCTGGTAATTTTATAAGAGTGCCGTGCTTCTGGTCCGTTTATGAAGTAGCTACGCCCACCTTTCATTTATATTGAGTTGTCGTAACATATGCTTTTTGGTCATAATAAATATTAAATTACTTCACCTCCTGATTTAAAACTAATCTCAGCCTGTCAGCCTGAAGGTGGAGCGCAGATGAGTCAAGAAATGTGACTCTGCACACCTGTCAGTGTGTAATTGTGCCAAATTCCAATGCTCTGTACTCAGACGCACCTCTGTGGCTCAATTCTTTAAACCCGGTCACTGACGTTTACAGTGACAGGAGTCTCAGTGCTTTTTTGATCATGTGTTCTGGTGCCAGAGATGATGTTTGCTGAGTTGATGTGTGCAACTGACAGCTCGGCTCTAGAACAACGGATTTATGCACCAGTCGCACTCCTTGTCGTCACTATACAGCATATATTCCTCACTACTGCTGCATGACAAAAGCACGGCAGCCCCAAGTCGCACATTAGCCATTTTTTAATTACTTTTTTACAGCATTAATGTCGTGCTTTTGGCGCATGCCACGTCTGCTGTGTATTTGCGTTTTTTTCTGTCAATGTGGGACATTTTTCTGCAACATACATGCGTGTCAGTAGTGCGCCAGTCTCACACTCCTCGCATTTGGACATCCACCTGGCGTGTTTTACACAACCCGTGAAACAGCCGCCGAGCGAAAAACCGTAGGTGTGATCGGACCTTTACTTTAATGGTTGTCAGACTTGGACAGTAACCAGTGACCTAATGCAATGACTGAATGTCGTTGCAACTTGATCTCTTCTGCAGACACTTGAATACAATTGGAATGACTTTGTATCAAAAGAAAGGGTTACTTTTAGAGACTCAGATATGACATACCACTTACATTGTGTGGGAACATCAGGTCCGACATTTGGGCCATGTGGCATGCTTCTGTGGGCAGAATCCAGTGCGCAGGTACTCCAGCAACTGCTAAAGCCCAAGGGGATGCCAATGTATCACCTGGCTGCAACAGATAGTTGCTACTTTTGGGAGGTGGTAATGGACTGGTTGTCTGCCTGGGTGGTTGCCATCCAGGACCCAAGGCAGTTCCACATTGTGGTGGATACGGCGACATGCTCCAACACATGCTCCCAGGCTTGACCTGATCTGTCCAAAGCAACTGTTTCATGAAGCATTTCAAGCATTCTGCATTCATTTTTTTTAAGTATTTCATTGATTGTTTACCAAAACCATTTCATTTCATTTACTGTCTTGAGTAATTCAAAAAGTCAATCATTTCATGGGGTAATTGGTTCATTTTGTTTCAAGCATTTCAATATCAATGCCTTGTTATCTAAAGTAACTGCATTCTTCAGTTTTTAAAAAAACTGTTTAAATTAACAAGTTGTCATACATTAATTAATTTTCTATATTCCAATTAAGGGGCACGGGGGTGCTGAAGCCTATGCCAGCAGTCATTGGGCGAGAGGCAGGGCACATCCTGGACAGCCTGCCAATCCATCACAGGGCCACATATAGACAGACAAACACATTCACATTCTCACTCACACCTAAGGTCAATTTAGTGTCATCAATTCACCTAACCTGCATGTTTTTGGAAGTGGGAGTAGTACAGTACAGTACAGGGAGGTGATGGTCTCAAGGTTAAAGCAGTGGGTTTGAGACCAGCGGTTCAGATCCCCGTCAGACCAGAAAATCACTAAGAGCCCTTGGGAAAGGTCCTTAATCCCCCGGTGTGCGGTTGAGCGCCTTGCATGGCAGCATGCTGACATCGGTGTGTGAGTGTATGGGTAACATTTACAGTAGCTTAGGCCAAGTTTCTGGCAGAATCATTCAGTTTGTGAAGAGAACATGAATACTGGTGCAGTTTTTAACTCTTTCATATAAAAATGGGACACATGGCATGCAGCCATTATTCAGGCTGCCATCTTTATTTTCAAAATGGCCACCATCATAAAACAAATTTGCACATATTTCATCTCCCATGATGCAACAGAGTTGTTTCAATATTTAATATAGTGACTGATCCTGAACCAAGATATAGAAGGAATGAAGAACCACCAACACCATATTCGATTTAATGCTCATCATTAGAAATCATGTTCCCCATTTTGATCATCTCAAGATTAATGGAGTAAACTAAACAAGTATCAAGTACGAGGCAAAGTAAATCAAGATGGAGGTGGATCATGAATGCACACTCTTGAACAAGTGCAACCCTGCCGTACGTTTAATGCCATGTACAACCAACTGCCATGCAAAGAGGACAACGCACATATAATTTTGTAAATTTTAATGTATCTATGCACTTCAGTATATCACACCATTAACAGGCATTTAAATCGCATCATTTTTGTTTTCACATTGCAATTATTTTACATTTATGATACTTAAAATCTTAAAATGTCATTGTTCATTTTGATGTTATGAAGTAGACGTATCGCTTTGTTATCATTTCCATCTGATCCGCTGGCCATGAAAACATAGGATTAGCATATTATAAAAACCTTTTGTGTGTACTGGGTGCAGAAATATGAGCGAATTTGTTTTGCGATGGTGGCCATTGTGAAAATCACAATGGCGGCCTGAATAACGCTTGTTTGAAGCATATCCCATTTTTATGCGAACGAGTGTTACAAACTGTAACAGTACGCAAATTTTCACACATTTTTCACAAATTGAACGTTTTTTGTTTTTTTTTAATCTAAATGACTGTACTAGAGGAAGCCGGAGCACTCGGAGGGAATCCACGCAAACACGGGGAGAACATGCAAACTCCACACAGAAAGGACCAGGTCAAAGTGATCCTGGGGCCTACTAGCTGTGAGGCAACAGTGCGAACCACTAAACCACTGTGCTTAATAAGTTGTCAAAGTTGACAGTTATTTTTAAGTTTGTTGGCCGGTGACTTCAGGTCTACCCATCAGTAACTCAATTTAGATACTATATAGGATTTGTCTACTGTATTAAAAAAAAATACTAATATGGTAATGGAATTAAAATATTTAAAACACGGCCACTTTATTCAACAGGTAGAAATCAAAGAGAAGTGAATCATAATTTACTTGGTAGGTTGGTGTTTTGGCCCATTTATTTAATCTCTGCCTCCGTTTCAGCATACTAACTTTGGGCATGAGGCCCAATTCTCTGTGCGGCACAGCGGTAATAAATAATCCATTACAACCCTGACAGCTTTCACTGAAACGACTGAGAAAGTTATCTCACAAATTTTGCAACACGCTCAAGTGCTCTTCAGAATGTCTGATGGGCCGCACTGCTTTGCCGTGCCTTTTAATTGGCTGTAACTGTGGAGAACAACCGCAACCGCAACAGTCAAAAGTTGAAATGCTGCAGCGACACGCCTGTGGAGTGGTAAGGCAGATTTCCTGTCGTGCTCTGCAAATCTGCTGGCCTGACAAATCCTTATTAGGGGCTTCTACTGTACACTACAGTGTTTGCGTGGGTTCATGATTTTGCACGACTGGCCCGGGAAGCCAATTTGACCAATTAAACCAAGATGTATTTGCAGCGTGTGTGTGTTTGGTGCAGGGTGGGTGTGAAAATATTTAGAATCCTCTTGACACCCAATTAGAGAGCAACCCCACATGACCTCCGACTTCAGACACCAAAAGGAAATGCTTGACAAAATGGCCCCACTAATGAGCAGCTGTAAACCTTGTTTTTCTGGCTCATCGTATTTAAAAATGTATGTGCAGAATCTGTCACTTCAAATATTATGTATATTTAATGAATAGCGACCGGTCATCGAGACACTCGTTAGACATTTTGGCAACATGTGCCTCATGGGCACCATTCACAAAAAAAGCATCATTTTAAGGCTCGCTTAATTTTATTTAAAACAAAGTTGTTGGGGTCCTCTACCAGACGCCTGGCAGTTTGAGGGTCCTCATAGGACTGCACTCTTCTGGACAGAGACCTCAGATGTTATGCCTGGAATCTGCTGGAGGCATTGTCCCAGTTGGGGGTCACAGCCCTGAGAGGTCCTATTACCACTGGGACCACTGTGGCCTTCAGCTGTTGGTTGGGATTGCCACATCTACCACAGCTGGCTTGTTCTCGTCCTTGTCTGGTTAGCTGGCCAACACATGCTTGTCTGTCTGGAACCTCAAGTCCCCACTTCCCCACTTGGACTATTGTACTTCCAGGTACATACAAGAAAACAGATCATATCTAGGCTCAAGTTTATCATATGCCTTCTGGCAAACTGTAGCTGATATTTCCACCATGGAGTTTTGTAACTGGTGATCCAATCAGCAAACATTGCCCTATGCCCAGTTTCTCCAATCACCAGCTCCTTCAGAGTTGTCATGGGTGTTTTTTGGCTTCCCTCACCAGTCTCCTTCTGGTGCAGTCACACAGTTTTTGAGAGTTGTCTATTTCACACATATTTACCATACAGTACCACACTCTGACAATATCCTGCACTTCATTTGCATCAATCATGTAGAAATTGGCTGTAAAAGTGATGACTTCTATGAATAAAAGTCCTTATATTTATGTTGCCCAATTACACGTGGCCTCTGAGAATGTAAGGAATGTGTATAAAAGTTGCTGTATTGATCAATGGTTAAAATGATTTTTAAGCCATTGAATTAAAGCTGAAAGTCGACATTACAAGCATGTCTTTATTGCTTCATGTCAACTCTATTGTGGTCTTGTGGTTTTGTAAATTTATCGAAATTATGACAGTGACCAAATACTTATGGACCCAAATGTAGAGTTTTAATAGAAAAAAGTGTTTGTCCATAATTGTGGTCCCATGTGTTGCTATTGTGAGAATTATAATGAAATTTTGAGATTGCCCATCACCTGATTAAAAGCTTGGTATGCTTGGTGAATATATTTTCATTCGTTCAGCTGCACCCAAGGTTCACAGTCAAATCTGTGAACATTTGTGATGTGTATTTTGCATGTCATATTGTAAAATTTAAGCATTTTTGTGCCCCATCGCCCCGGTTGGGGAACACAGAAATGCTGTCCCTCCATGTGTGCGTGCACGCATCAGGGTGAAACGCAGTACTCACACTAACTCTTGATAGGTTGACTGCACAGCCACCAAATTTGTAACTCAGATGTATCCCATGGAGGTCTTGGATGAGTTCAATGATGAATGACCTTGAGCTACTTTCCAAGGTCAGAGAGCAACCCCCCCATCCCAAAAAAAAGAAAAAATTCCACCCCCCCCCAAAAAATAACAGTACTCACAAAAAATGTCTATACTTTCAGGGCACGGCCACAAAATTTGTACCACAGATGCATCCCAAGGAGGTCTTGGATGAGTTTGATGATGACTGACCTTGACCTGCTTTCCAAGGTCACAGTGCAAAAAAAAAAAAAGGAAATGACAGTACTACATATGGTACTTGCAATAACTTTCCATACATTCAGTGCACAGACACCGTGCGACGGGGGACACAAGGCCATCAGGCCAATATCCCATTTTTGAAACTAGCAACAAACTCATGAGCAGGGTCAAAGTAAAACTTTTCATTATTTTGTCCAGTCAATGTAATGTTTCAACTGCATTTAATTCGATTTGTCAAATCATAAAGTGTGTCCTCTCACCAATGTCTTGGCAGGGTCCCATCCTATAGATCCGAGTGCATGGAGGATGGCTGGACCTTGTGACAATCGGGACACTGACTCCTTCTATCTGTGCATGTTTAAAAATTCTTGTTGTGCTTTGTCTTATTCATGTGTTGTCATTGATAGCATGGCCATAGCAGATGGTCACCCCTCTGAGTCTGGTCTGCTTGAGGTTTCTTCCTATACTCATAAAACATCCAGGGAGTTTTTCCTTACCGCTGTTGCCATTGTGCTTGCTCAAGGGGTGGGTAAGGTTAGACCTTACCCTTGTGAAGCGCCCTGGGGCGAAGATGTTGTGATTTGGTGCTATATAAATTGAATTGAATTGAAATTGGATATATTTTTCATAAAAATAATCAGTTAATCTGACAATAGAGTAACATATTTGGACATAGTTTTTTTTTACTGCCTTCCATTATTACATTCATAGTAATTCATTATATTTTCCATATTTTCTACTGTATAGATATTATACAGTGTGTGTTGTTACAGTGTGGGGACCCCGAGAAACTGGGAGCAGCTGAAAGATGAACGACAACAGCAACATATGATAGTATTATAGTAAAGTTCATTTATATTATATTTTACATAACTTGTGCATCTATAATATCTATTCATTTTGGAATTCTTAAATGTTGCATTACTGTTTTGTACAAACTGCATTTATAGCAGTTTAGTTTTTATATTAATTTATAGCTTCTAAATGGCTGCAGCTAACAATTATAACCTCTGCATACATCCAATTAACTTAAATGCAGCTGGGGGATTTTTACAATATTTTATAGAGAATGGGTCTTTGGATCCAGGAAAAGTTGGTTAAATTTTGGTGGTGATCTGAAATTTCTTCAAAATGAATTGTTTTGAACGCTTACTTTAACATCCTTTGACCTCGTCACTAACATTCTTGCTTTAATTTTGACATCTTATTTCTAGATCTATTATCTGCAAGTGTTCACATGCAGATAGTAACATAAAATTAGGATAAATTTCCACTATTACATGAATACCTTAATTTGTGGGTCAAAATAACGGTTTGAGAAATATCTATAATTCATTCAAATTATTATGATCCAGCAAATAAACCCCCAAAACTTTCAGCACTTCCAGGGCTTTTCTTGGAGGGGCCCACACCAGCCAATCTAACCCAGGAAAGTGCACTCTAGTTCGGGGGAGATGATGGGAGAGGAAACCCTGCTTAAGCACCCTCTCCACGGGGCTCCACCCTCTCCACGGCATTCTCGTCCGCTGAAGATTAAGATGCCCTCTCAGGCGTCCACAGTTTTTAAAATGTATTTTTAAATTTATTTATTTATTTTAAAATCCCACACCCCCCCGCAGCCAGCCACTCTACCCCAGGAAAGGGCACTGTCGGCCGGGGAAGATGATGCACACTTCCAGCCAATCTGTCCCAGGAGGGCGGACCGACCACCCTGCCCCACACCAGGCCCTCCGTCCAACCCTGGGACTCCCAACCTTAAGCACCCTCTCCACGGGGCGTCAGACAAACACCTCCCACGCCGCTTGAACCACAGCTT
>OMMV01138872.1:4446-16568 GCA_900302635.1 Chatrabus melanurus
ACTTTCATATGAGCCAAATTGACATGGCATGAAAGCCCTACCAAAGATCTTTCATATGATCCAAACATCAACTCTCTATATTATAAGTAGTTCCTGAGATATTCAAAAAAGAATGGTTCCCTAGCAACCATGGTTGCCATAGCAACCAAAATAGCATGGCGTGAAAGCCCTTCCAAAGACATTTCCTATGAACTTAACATCAAGTCTCTATCTTAAGTGGTTGCTGAGATATGACCCAAGTACCTAAAGGTCACTTGGCGGGACATCATAACAGACACACAGACAGACAGACACGGGGTCGGGCCCCTGGTGGAGTACCACTAGGTGGTCTGTCCATTACATGGGCCATCACACAATTACATATTATATTGACATGTTCTTTTGGCCTTTTTATATGAATGTGTTGGTCACCTTAACTAATCCATTTTAGCCTACTGAATTAGAAACAAACATGATCTCTTTTTTTCAAAACTCTTCATATTAACACACTTGTACTGTATTTGTACAAAGTATTTGTAAAATTAAATAGTTTCTTTCTGTGTAAAAAAACAAAACAAAATCTACCTGCATTTTTAACACCATGTTATAGTTTTAACATTGTGTTAGTTTTTGTTTTACAGTTTTTCTGTGTTTAAACTACAATAATCTATAAATTCTACAATAAAATATGACTCAAACATTTTATTACTATAAAATGTTTGGCTCATTATTCTACTGTAGTGTACTGTAAATTAAACACTGCTTCATTGTCGTCGTTTTTTTTGTTTACAGTTTTTTTGTCATGATTTTACAGAATTCCACTGTTAATTTCACAGACTTTTTAAATTTTTTTACAGTGTACAGTATGTAGTTTAATCTGGTGTTGCAGTGTGACAGTGAACATGAGAAAAAAGAAATAGGAACCCATGTTGCGTGATATCCTGAGTGGATAAAAGTGTCCCACCAGCGATGTGTTCTGCGGGTCCGGCCACGTGCTCGACGGCGGTTCAGTAACTCGTGTCCCACACCAAACGTCTTGGCCTCATGAGGAAGAAGAGGCGCTTACGGTCAGTTCGAGCCAAGCGTCTGTGCGCGGTTTAGGTGGAAAAGCAGCAAGAAATGTCTGAAACAAACTCAGAGTTTAAGGTGGATCGGTACAGGCAACGTGCAGACATGTGGGGAGTGAAGACAGGAGCAGAGTTTAAGGATGAGACCGTGTGACGAACACTTAATCACAGATACGAGCGGGAGAGCCTGCAGACGGTTGGAGGAGATGCAGCTGTCCTCCGACTCTGGCTGTTCCAGAAGCAGACTAATTATTCAGAAAGCATGCCATTAATTAAAAAAGCTTTGTCTGAGGGTCACAGAATTTCTCAGACTCTACCATGTTAAATAATTGGTATGTAGCAAGTGATGAAAAAATATCACCAGAATGTCCGTATAACCATTAATTGGGCTTATTTGTCCGACCGAGGATTCAATAGGCATGTCTGCCATTTTTGCAGCATCACCTGGGAAGAGCTGATGGAGTCATGAGGTCACTGGACAGAGGTGTTTGGCGATGCCAATGTCTTTGTAGGAGAATGAAGGTCCAAGTCTGTTGGGTCTTGGTGCTTTCTGTCTCGTTGTATGGTTGTGAAACTTGGGACAAACCAGCAACCTAAGGGACAAATTCTACTCTGTCTCTTCGGAGGATCCTTGGGTACCGCTGAAATGACTTTGTATCAAATGAGCGGTTACTTAAGGCCCATTCACACACTGACGATTAGCCCGGCTTCAGATGGCGGACAGTGAAATGTTGATTAACGTCGACCAGTGCCGAGGTCCGCCAAACTCCGCAGGAGTTATGTCAACGTCAGTCGGGCAACGGCGATGTTTGTCGTGGTCCCGGAAAAATTTTCAACATGCTTAAAATCTTCGCCGTTCATGCTAAAACACCGGCAAGAGTTGAGCTCCGCTACCACAACGTCACCTCCGCTAGTACGCCGTTACTGCCCCGTTCGCCTCCGCCGGCCTCCGCTGGCCAACGTCGGAGGTCATTCCATTCCTGGAGCCCGTAGAGGCTGCGACAGGAGATGTGCGCTTGAGATCCTTGAGGTGGCGGGTGATGAGGTCGCAGAATTGCGTCAAGTTTGTGTGGGCTGCGTCATGTGGCGTCTCGAGCATTGGGTCGACGATCGGCTCCGCCGGGCTGCGCTGCTGCTCCGCAGAGTACGCTGCCGGTGCACCCGACCCTCCGACAGTGAAAGTTGAACTGTGTAATGGTGGGTCGGTGGACTGTCGCAAGGCGTCAGGATCTGCCGGTGCGGCGTCGACCTGCGTTGAAGGGATTTTTGAGAATCTGCTACGTCAGGCAGCATCAGCCACATCACCTCATAGTGTAACTTGTATTGTGAGGGAACATCAGCTACGACATTTTCGCAATGTGGCGCGTTTCTCTGGGCTCAATCCAGCACGCAGGTGCCTCAGTGTTGAGGACCCCACCCGCTGGGAAAGGCCCAGGGGACGCTCATGTTTCACCTGGCTGAGACAAACAGATGGTTACTTTTGAGAGGTGGGTTTGGACTGGTTGTCTGGGTGGTTGCCATCCAGGACCAAAGGCAGCTCTGTAGTGTGGTTGATGCGGTGACACGCGGCACCAGCGCGTGCTCCCAGACCTGACCTGGAGATACCAACACCGCAAAAAACACGAGGTCCACTGGTCCTCACCCGTGTTTAACAGAATTTCAGGTGAAAATGTCGTCGTTTTTACGGATTCACCAACAGAAATTTTGTGGACCCATTCACTCACTGTCTGACTGACTCATTCATCGTGTGCGTGCACTACTAGTCACATGGAATTATGAGAAAGATGTCAAATATCTAATATTTATTATAAGAGTAAGTTAAAGCAAATATACATAGTCAGGGTTCCGACAAGAACAGTTGTAAGAATTGTGCAAATAAGTAGTGGAAATGATGAAAAGTTGCTCAACTGGAGTTACGGTAGTTCTGCTGGTAGAAGTGGTTGTCCATCAACTAAATGGTCAATGGGTTTAATCCTTAAGTGTGGCTGAGTTTCAAAGTGTCCTTGAGCAAGACACTAAACCCCAAAAATGCTCAAACTTGGGGCACATTGCCCCCTTCTGACCTCACAGGAATGTTAAATGCGGAGGAAGAAGAATGCAAAAGCTGCTTTATATCTATATAATTAATTAATTATAATTACTATATAATTCCTTTTAGGTGATTTTTTTTTTTTTAAATGATGAAACTATACTTTCTTTTAGGTTGTTTTCTGCAATTTATCACAAAATCAGGCATCATGTGTTTTTATGCTTCTGGGATTTTTTTTCTTTTAGTGAGCGATCATCTGCAACTTGTTTTTTTTTTTTTTTAATGATTTTTATACCCTCATAAATGATTAATGAAACAGAGAACAAAATGTACCATTTCATTTTTGTTGTAAAAAGACGGGTTGCACGGCTCATATTTGATGTTCTTTTAATTCACTGATAAAGACAAACATAAAACACTACATTTTTATCAAGATGCTGCTGTGCCTAAAAGGTTTGCACAGTGCTATAACTTCAGCATGACCCACAATATTTTATTTTATTTAATATTATGTTGGTCGAATTCAAATTAGAAATTCTCACAGTTTTGAAATTTCTACCCATTATTGCAATCATTAAGAGTAAATCAGCTTTTCTTATTTTAAAATGAAGTCTTTCCACAAGGACAGAAATAAACTCACTTTTTTCTTTCTTTTTTTTTTAATGGTTTTATATCTGATCATTAGATTCCAACACAAACCAGGATTTTATCTTCTGTATGGGTGGCCAATACTTGGGATAGCTACAACATTACGGAGCCAAGATATGTTTTATAACAAAGTGAGCTTCGCTATGTCCGGTGAACGGCTCTGTGCTTTGCACACAGATTACGATCAGTTCCACAGCAAAGTCACGCACTGTGCTAATGCAATCACCGGGCCTGCCGTTCAACCGACACCTGACGTAGCGACCAAAAATAGCACGTCATTTGTTTGTTCGCATGCACTGTATAATATCACCAAATTCAATTCCTAAGTGGGGAAAGGAGGGGAAGGCCATAAAAGATGTGCTTACTTACACAGGCCGGAAATCTGACTTCCAAATGGTTGCATGGATAATTTAAAGTCCACAGCAATAAATGTCTCACATGGCAGTATTTCATTAGGCGAGCCACTCGGGTTATAAAACGCTTACTTGATTCTGTTGTCTCACCTCCCACAGATAGAACAATATTTCATCTTGTAGCACCGAACATTAGCTCGGCCTCGAATGCACGGATTTTCACTGTGACCGGGATTGTCAGCATTGCAAACAAACCACATCATAACAGACAAAAGAGGCGGTATTTCTTTGCACATAGCACATGTAGTGTTGACTCTGCAGCTCAAGCTGTGACGACTAATGCCTCTCCCAGAGGAAGAGCCCAGTTTCCTTAATGGATTTTCACTTTTATAAGAGTAGCTGTGGAGCATTGGAACGGTTTCCCTTTGAATTTAAAGTGACACCATGTTGAGAAAACGTCCCCCTCTGTTAATGCAGATCCTCCACGGTTCTTCAAGAGTGACTGTGATTGCTGAAAAGCGGCACAAACTGACGTAGCTTTTGCTCCAAGTACGAAGACCTGTTTGTCCAACTGAGACGGATAAAAACTTTTTTCTTTTCCCCGTCAAGAAAGCGTCTGTGAGCTGATGTAACTGCACTGCCAGTTATCCTGTCGGCTCACTGCAGGGTAATGTGTGACTTGAAAAGGATGCGAGCTGATAGACAGCTGTCTGAACCACACTTTAAAGGCTTGGTGCTTGTCACCCTGCATTAAAATCCTCTCTCTGACCTGTCTGACTGAATATTCTGAAGGCTGCAAAATGCACTTTGCCTCATGTGTGAACTGCAGGGCTGCATATCGCCAATTGTCTCTCCAAATCAATTCAGACACTCATGATTCCAGGTGATTTTGATTCAGTTTGATTCTTAAAGATTCGGTTGCATCAGTGACATCGCAATACTGCATAAATGCAAAAGCCCAGAACAAAGTTAATGCTGGGAACATTTTTTTTCATAACATGAAAGCAAAACTGCTCTTAAAGTGTAAAGCAGGGGGACTAGTCAATATTTCAAAGGCCCATTGGTCTGGAGGCCCATAGGTCTGAAGGCCCATTGGTCCAAAAATTGTTAAAAATAGTTATATGTAGTTCAAACTTAGTAAAATGGAGCAAAATAGAGTTATTTTAAGGGACTCATCCTATAGGTAGAAAGATGCATTATATTTATAAAATACCCAACAAGTAAGGATTTTATTTCTAAAATTGGGGGGCAAGCCCCCAAAACCCAAAAATGTATTGTAATTATTTATTATTAAATGTTAACTAAATTAGGGGGGTTTCCCACATTTTTGGTCTCATTTTAGCATACTTCAAAGCTATAAAAATAATCACATATTTTGGGTGTTACTATATATCTCAAAACATTTAACTGACCCTAACCCCTAACCCTATCCCTAATTTTCGGACCAATGGACCTTCGGAATAATGACCCGTCACCGAAAAGCAGTGACGTTTTCAGCAGTTTAATGTATGTCATCACGTGTCCTAACATTAGATATTAAACTTAACCTAAACCACTCCACAGACACTGAAATGATACTTCCTTAAAGCTACTCTGTGGCGGGGGCAAGGTTTTTAGCTGTCTGTGGAAAGATGAGGTGCAGCACGGTGCGAGCTGCTCGTGCGCCACAGGCAATTACTCATTTACCTACCTGCTGTTGAGGCCTGTGACAGGCAGGGATTTGTCACATAGTGTAGGACATGGAGGGCTGATCCACACAGATCAGAACCAGCTAAAGGTGCAGTCACACCTAAATGTTTGAGCCAACCTAGACAAACTTACTTGCAAACGGCGGTGTCCGCGAGCCGCCGATGAACGTCGACCGCGTCCAAAAATTTTAACATGTTTAAAATTCCTCGCCATTTGCCAATATACCTCTGGCTTCGGTGGAGACCGTTAGAGAAAGTTGATCTCCGCTACGACCAATTTAGCCTCCGTTAGCATCCACTAGCCTCCGCTAGCCAAATTTACTGGTGCGATCGGCTACGCTGAGTGCTGCATCGCCCTGCCTGCTCAGAATCACTGGACAGTTGAGTGTCGAACCCCTCTCCCGCACCTTGCCACATTGGCAAAGGTCCCACTTGTTCTAATGGAGCGCTGGCTAAGGCCCGCCTCTGCTGGCCTCCACTAGCACCACGCTGTGGAATGCCGTGCTGCATTTGATGTTCCCTACCATACTCCGGGAACGTGAGTTTTGCTGACGTTTGGCCAATTTTCTCGACGTTGCCCTGTGTTCACCACACGTTGGGGTAAACGTCATAGTGTGACTGCGCCTTAAGGAGAAGACGATTCACCCTGTGATAGCCAGCCTAACCAGGGTGATCACATGAAACCAAAAGGCCAGAGACGGAGAGAGTCGGTTTCTGTACCATGTCAGTCATCCTCTGCGACATATGTAGCTGTGGCATATGTCGCAGAAGTCTGAAACAAGCCGTTTCAGACCTAAATTTTGCTGGCTGCAGAAGCCCTCAGTGATTGATTGATTTATTTTTGTATTAATCAACCTTAGTGTGTCTGTCATTGCTTGTCAGTGTCTGTACCGTATCAGTGATCCTCTGTGACATCATGCAGCTGTGACATGTGTCACAGAAGTCTCAAACGTGCAATTTCAGACCTAAATTTTGCTTATATTTACAAGCATGTTCACAGGATTGCATGACTCTGAGGACATTTAACATGAAAATCTGGCTGTATTTAAATGTAAACGGAAGATAATATGTGACGCCTTTAAAGTACAAATTGTAGTCACATTACGGGTCAAAACCAACACCAGGGGAACACGTCAGCTTTTTTCAACTCTGCCTTCTTTAAACATCTTCATACAGCATCAGAATGTCTACTTCACTGATATTTTGGCTTATTGATATGACATTCTGTAATCCCAGCACTTTCATCAACAGTAAATATCCTTACAAATGAAAATCGCAACTGACTCAGCTTATTTTACTTGTTTTTTTTCTTTTATATGAGGCCATGCATTTTCTTTTTAAGTTCCATGTTTTTCCAGCACAAGCATCGTCATGTCAGGGTGACGTCTTGTCAAATGGTGGTGCTGAAATATTCAATCTCAGTATTACATAATTTACAGACAGCATTAAGCCGGCGACACAGTTCGTACTGTATGACAGACTGTCAAAAAAGATAAAGAAGCCCTTGTGACAATCTAAAGGGAGACGGGTGCGCCTGACAAATCTAATAACTTTTAGACTAACGTGTGGAGCGACGTGTCAGTCTCGTGTATTGATTGGCCGTGGTGTGTGCTAGCTTCAGTATGCTAGGCTAGAAGGCTTTGTTTTGTTTTGAACAGAAATTGTTTTGTGTCATATCTGTGATTTATTTGCTACCATGTACGAAAGCTGGGTGAACATCCTCTGCCAGTGGCAATTCCAGAATTTGTGCCAGGCCTTGTCAGTTTCTGTCGTAATCCATTCATCACTTTTTGAGACATAGCAAATAGACACCCTGTGTGCAATATAGCACACAAATAGACAGGACAGCATGGTGGCACAAGCAGTGAGCATGCTTGCCTCCCCAACAGAAGGTCCCCGTTTCAAGGCTACCTGTGCCCCATTCTCTACGTATATCAAGAGAAAAGGGCATCCGGTGTAAATTTTGTGACAAATCAGCATGTGGATCCACACAGGATCTGCTGTGGTGACCCTGAGCAAAACAGGAAGAGCCAAAAGATGATCAGTAAACAAATAGACAGGAGTGACCACATAACCTCTGCCCTTCTCATCAGTAGCATTGGTAGAAATGATTGATGAAGAGAATTAAAGTGTTATTACGTGGACGGAGAGCGTACCACTGTTTATATGTAGCCAACATGGCGCCTTTAACTAATGATGGGCCATATTAAAGAAAATGCATTAATATATGTAGCTCAGGTCTGGGAGCATGCACTGGTGGCGTGCGTTGCCTCATCCATTGCTCTACAGAAATATCTTGGGTCATGGATGGCAACCAGGCAGACAACTGGTCCATCATCACCTCTCGAAAGTAGCCATCTATCTGCCACAGCCAGATGAAACATGGGCATCCCCTTGGTCTTCTCTAGCCAACAATGAGGCGCCTGCATCATGCTCAGAGAAATGCACCACATAATGCAAATGATATTGCTCATCTGAGTCTCCCTAACTAACTGTTAGTTTGACACAAAGTCATCCCAGCGGTACCCAAGGATCCTCTAAAGAGACCTAGTACCAAAAATGTCCAGTCATCACCTTAGGTCACTGGTTAGGTTTTTAACCAGGTCTGTTAGCTGATTGGTTTGTTTGTCACCAGGGCCACTGGCGGCGGTGCTTATTCCCAGGTGAGAATCTACGATAACTTCTCCAGCTAAGATTGGTACTCATTTACAGCTGGGTGGACTGAGACAATGCAATATGTACAAAGACACGATCGTTAGCGTGACCCGGAATCAAACCCAAGTCTACATATTGGTAACCCAACTCCTTATCTATTGAGCTCAAACTTGGAGGGGTTGAGCATGGGCCAAGAAAGAGTCACTTTATGGTAAAACTGGGACAGAGTGCAGTACAGTAAGGCAGGAAGCACCATGACCCTAAAGAATTGGACCTTTGTTCTCCTGCAAAGATATCGGTGTCAACAAACACCAGTGACACTTTCACCACATACAGATACACTTCTGATGAATGAGTCCAGGAAATCATTGAAAACCTGGATCTTAGTCTTGATCCAGGTCAATCGCAAACCCAGACAGTCCAATTCCTCATTCAGCATCTCAAGTGCTGCAATCAGGGTGTCCACTGATTCCACAAAGATCACAGAATCGTCCGCGCAGTCAAGGTTAGTGTACTTTTCCTCGCCGACAAAGGCTCCTAGGTGTAACGGCTAGACAGAGGACCCCAACGCAGCGAACCACAATGAAGGTAGGTAAAAACTGGTGTATTGTCCTCAAAGAAATTATTGATAATGCTCACAGATGGAGCAGCAGTTCAGATAGGAGGCTTGGTCAATAATGCAGGCAGAGGTCAGGCATACGGGCGATCAGTCCAATAGGCTACAGTGTTTCAGAAGGAATAGAAAACGGGTTGTCCAAAGTACAAGCAGTAAGTCAGTGCACACAGTTATATCTTACCAGCTGAACAAATGCAAGACGACATCCAAAACTCTGGAAATGGGAGCGTGGGTCTGTAACAGAGAGGCAAAACACTGGAGAACACTGGGAATCAGAACGCAAGAAAGCAGGAATAAACCTAGACAATCTGGTGATGAGGCAATGCTATGACAGCAATTATAAAGGCAGCCAAACAATTACACACAGAATTGCAGAGACGTGAACCCGGAAGGCCAGAAACAGGAAGTGACGCTACACAGAGGGAACGCAAAAGAGACGTCAAAGTAAAAGCACCAAAGACAGCCTAACACCGGACAGAATACCAGGCAACATGGAGAACAATAATAATACGCAGAAAATAATACCAGAAATAGAATAATGCAGAGAACAGAACTAAATGCCTAAACGTGACCCATGACACAAGGCTACTGGTTTCCACACCCTGACCCAACAACCAGTCCCTGCAAGCATTGAACAGTGTTGGAGCCAGAACACACCCCTGATGAATGCCAGTATTCTCTGGGAAAAAGTCAGAGATTCTGCTCACAGCACCTGTGTGTAGGCTGGCTATGATATCCAGTAAACTCTTTAACTGTGGTTGACGCTAACGAGGTTGATTGTGGTTAGCATGACCACATAGTTAGCATTACCATCCTTGTCTGCCATCCTCAGATAATAGGACCCTTTCTGTGACAACAAGCTGTTTTGTCACAGCTGAGTGGGGTCGGCCAAAAGAAGTTGAGACATTGAGTTTTACCCGGTTCGCAGTGTTGCCGACTGCGTCCAAAAGGAAGTAGCTAAAGTCTGCTCAAAAAGTTGCTAAATGTCATTAAATGACATCATGCGCTGATTTGCATATTTATGACATCATCACGTTACCTTCGCATTCTGCCAAGCTATTCTCCTAATCTGCACTCAGTAGCCTACTACCATAGGATATAACATGCAGTAATTTACCGCAAGTTATCACAAACGTCCGCCGATTGTCTACCCATCAGTATTGTAGGGAAGGAGGGATCTGAAAACATGACCTTGTGTGCCACAAAACCCTGCTCAGAATCACTGGACAGTGGCGTGTCAAACCCCTCTCCTGAACGTTTCCACATTGGCAACAGTCCTGCTTGTTATAATGGAGCGCTGGATAACGGCTGCCTCTGCTACAAACATGTTGTGGAAAAGCTGTGATGCGTTTGAGGTCCGCTACCAAACTCCAGGAACGTGATTTTCGCTGGCGTGTGGCCACTTTTCTCTCCCTTTCACCTCGTTCACCAGTCGCTGAGGCTTCTCCCAATTTCAACTTGGGGTCGCCACAGCATATCCAATATGGATTGGCATGTTGATTTGGCACAAGTTTTACGCCGGATGCCCTTCCTGATGCAACTCCACATTACATGGAGTATGGGCAGGGGTGGCCTAGAACCGGGAACCTTCCGCTTTGAAAGCGATTTCGCTTAACCGCTTGGTCACCGCTCTGCCACTGCGACTGCGCCTTAAAGGGGTCTGAAAAGTCGCTAATTGGCAACGTTACCGGTTCAGCTACTGTTGCTGTATCTGGTTGCTCTCCAAATCCAAAAAGTGGGCTGATACCTCATATTTTTAGCTTTATAGTTGTTCAATGGCTCTGTGAAAGTTAAGTCAGAAGAGGACTGCATATTTAGTGCGAATCTACAAGAGAAAAAACATATTCAAAGACTGATGTTGGGATTAGTCAGTATTGGATGATAGGCAAAGGATTAGGCAGATTATTTTGTCACTTGTAAAAGGAATCCGGTTATTTAAAAGGGTTTGAGTTCACTCATGATTGTCAGGATGTGTGTTGATCATTACTTTGAATGGTTCCTATAAAATCCTCTCTAGTGCACGGTGAACGCTCACCGTGCATTTGGAGGTGCACCGCTTGTCATTCAACCGAGGCGGCGTGACTGTGACAGACAAGTAAAATGAGTAGCTTCGCTTACTAATGAGCCCACAAAAGGCATGACAGTCGCAGTGAGAGGTCACACACTCATGGACATGCTCTCCTGTTGCACAATTAGGCAAAAAAAAAAAAAAAAGCTGCTCTAATGACTAATTATTTTCTACATTATTTTGCATTCATATGAATATCAGCATCTCTCACGTGTGTCTCTGTGGTTTTCCGTATTTCTCAGTTCAGTTTCTTTGAATATTTTCCCCTGCCGTGAAAAGCATTGTTTCGTTATTGTTTTTGTCTCATTACTTCAAATGCATCGCCTTGGTATCGGTTTTCTCAGGTAGATATGATCCGTTTGAAGTAGGGTTTTTTTTTTTTCTGAAGCCATTTTTGAAATATTCTAAATGACAGCTTTAAATATTTAGAGAGGATGATAACAGAAAGCCGGTGATGGAAGTAACAATCTGTTGCGTAACTCAGTGATTCTCTGTTTTATTGGTCAGGTTTAGTCTCTTATTATTTTCTTTAGATTGTGAAGACACGGACTCCTCACTGCTCAAGTGCTGTTCTAGTCCAGTTGTCAGATTGGAAACCTTGTTGCTGTGAGAAGTGTATGGTTTTATGACAGTTTCATACTTACATGGGTGTAAATACAAAATTTAGCTTGGTTGCCGGAGTGGCAACTTTGGGCAAATACAGTAATTTGCATAAATCCAATATGGCCTTCGTATGCCGGGGCTGGAATATAACTTTTCAGCCAGTCAACTTAGAATCATTTGTCTGTTCATAAAGAGTCTAAAAAAGTATAGTTTGGACTATCTATGACTGAATGTTCTGGAGTTATGGGGTAAAAACAACAGAAATGGTGACAAAGGTCAATTTCAGTTTGTACAGGGGTCAAAAGATAAAGTTGCTCCAATTTGGGTAAAAAGTGATGCAAATTATTGGTTGAGCCAATAGGATTAATAAACGGAATAGTTTTGACTGTGTTGAATGCTTGGTCTCCAAAGTAATG
>OMMV01138993.1:0-10970 GCA_900302635.1 Chatrabus melanurus
AAATATGAAACGGATCGGGGTCGCTCCGTGTGAATAAATATGAAACGGAGCGCCACCGATCCGTGTGAATAAATATGAAACGGAGCGACACCGATCCGTGTGAATAAATATGAAACGGAGCGACACCGATCCCTGTGAATAAATATGAAACGGAGCGACACCGATCCCTGTGAATAAATATGAAACAGAGCGCCACCGATCCCTGTGAATAAATATGAAACGGAGCGCCACCGATCCCTGTGAATAAATATGAAACGGAGCGACACCGATCCGTGTGAATAAATATGAAACGGATCGGTGTCGCTCCGTGTGAATAAATCTGAAACGGAGCGCCACCGATCCCTGTGAATAAATATGAAACGGAGCGACACCGATCCCTGTGAATAAATATGAAACGGAGCGACACCGATCCGTGTGAATAAATATGAAACGGAGCGACACCGATCCCTGTGAATAAATATGAAACGGAGCGCCACCGATCCGTGTGAATAAAATACACTTGTTGCATCTCTGAAGCAAAGGAGAGCATTAACGTGGTTTTAAAATGTGCACCGCAGCTCTGCTCTGTAGCAGCAGCAGCGCTGACTGGCTGCTCGATCCAGTGACGCCGCACATATGAAACAAAGTGACAGGAAACACACACTGATTTAGTGACTCGGGTTTATCCGATACCAATCAATCAAAAAAATGCATTGACTGGGCATGATTCCGATCGCTTCAATTGACTCAGGACATCCCTACTAACCAGTGATCTGCAGTAAGATCTACTGGATGTCTTTGGTACTGGGTCGCTCCAGTAACAACCCAAAACTTGGACCTTTTTGCGTGTGTTTTAAGTTGAGGTCATGATCTCTGTGTTCTTCCACCGTGGTGGAGCCACGGAGTCATGGAGCCACTTTAGCTTTCAGTTTCATTTCTCCACTTGCCCACAGTCTAACTGGAGCTTAAAGTTTGATTGTTTGGGGGTTTTTTGTCTAAGGTTGCTGTCAAACTCTCATCCGGCCCGTGCCTAGGACAGAGGACGTTTGGACTTATGGAGGAAACAGTCCGTCTTTTGACTCACCTGCTACAAAAAGCAATGATGGGGTCAACGGTGGTGACGTCGACCTCTTCGTCTTCTGCAGCATCTCCACCTGAAACAGCAGAACACGCTCACATGTAGCCGACAGCCAACCTTCAGTCAGTGTTCCACCGCAGGAACTAGTCTCTGAGCACCAAACTACCAGGTTCCAGGAACTAGTCCCAACTAAGGCTTAGTTCACGTTAGCCACTTCCACGTTGCTGTGACGTGATACAGACCGTGATTCTGGTTCATATTTTTGTTTGTTGACAGAAAAACAAAGACTCAGACTCCTGGTGGCCACAATTAGGATCAAAATGCGGACAACGTCAAACTTCCGGGGTCTCAGTGAGGTGACCTCGTGTACCAGGTTTGACCTCATTTAATATTTTATTCCATCATGAAATGAGTCAAATTATAAATCATCACATTAACGGTCTCCACTTCCCCCATAAAAAATAAAACCTTCAATGAGATTTCAGGATGTGGGACGTACCCGTCTGCTCAGGTTCACTCTTGTCTTCGTCCTCGATATCAAACTCGGACTCTCGCTCCTCGTACTCCACATTCTCATCCAGCTCTTTGAAGTCTGGAGCAAAAGCACTCCAGTTTTCCTGAGGACACCCGAACACATCACAGAAACTCAGAGCCAAAGATTATTTTCTTTATTTAGATTTCTTTATATTAAAACATTCCAACGAACTTCAGTTTCTCAGAAATTAAAATGTTTTCAAAGTAAACATTTTAATCAAACAGTCCAAAATCCATGAAAAAAATCTCTTACTTTTTAAAAACCACATGAAACCAGTTTGTCACATTTAAGCCATGTTTTGTTTTTTTAACTGTTCAAACAGGAATCATCTGGATGAAAATGGTTTAAACCACTTTATCCAGTTTTAAGAACCTTTTAGAAGCAGATGATGAACGAACGTTAACATGGATGATAGTCGGCCGATCCAGAGTCCAACGCTACGAGAAAATCCTACCCGTGTCAGATAACCCTACAAGTCAAGTCTGGGAGCGTGGGCTCATGCTGCGCTTCGCCGCATCCACGAAACCACAGAACCGCCCCGGGTCCCGGATGGCAACCACCCATCCCCATATCTTTAAAATAACCATCTATCTGCCGCAGCCAGGTGAAATGTGGGCGTGTCCTTGACCTTCTCCTTGTCCTAGCTGAAGTTCCCTCACAGTGTCAGTGATCCTCCTCGTCTCAGTCTCACTAAGTACCGTAACCGTTCGTTTGACACAAAGTCCTTCCAGCAGGACCCAAAGATCCTCCACAGAGACCTGGTACCAAAGACATCCAGTCCTCTCCTCAGGTCACTGGTTAGAGTCCAAGTCTCACAACCATACAGTGAGACAGGAAGCACCAGGACCCTAAAGACTTGGACCTTCGTTCTCCTGCAGAGATATCAAGAATCCCCTGCATGAGGCCCGTGATTCCAGTTCACTCACCACTTGGTTCTGAGCCCAGATGGACACCACTCCACTGGAGATGGAAGCAATAATGGGACGGACAGGATGCCACTGCACGGAGGTCAAAGGTCAGACAGGTAAATTATCCTGAGAAATGTTATTTAAAATAACACAGAATCCAACATGCTCGTTTTGTTGTTGAGGCGCTTTGTCAGTAGAGTGTGTTCTTACGGCGACGTCCAGCAGCAGCTCTCCTCTGGTCCCGTGGAGAATCTTCACCAGGTTCCCGATGCTCTTCTCCCAGATGTAGAGGGCGTGCTGCCGGGCCGAGCCGGCCACGATGTACTCGCCGTCCCCAGAGAAGCAGCAGCGCTTCCACGGCGTCCTCAAATCAAAGAACGCACATCGGGTCAGGTTTTATTTTTAATGTGCGTCCAGCTGTTTATTTTAAGAACTGCCCGTGGTGCGCGGTCAGACCTGTTGACCAGGTCCTGCAGTTTCTGCATAGGTTCAGGTTCTCCATCCCGTCCACAGGTCAGGATCTCTCTGCCGTCGTAAACTCTGATGATTCGGTCCGCTGTGTTTATCAGGAAACAACTACACACACACACACGCACACGCACACAATAAAATTAGAAACAGGTTATTCACTTAATTTAATTCAACAAAGAAAATCTGGTCAAACTGCGTCACAGCTCTTTTAGCTCCGCCCCCCTGCTGGCTCTCACCTGCCTTTGCGTGCAAACTCGATGGACTTGATGGCGGTGGTGTTGCTGGTGCCGGTGGTCACTCTGAAAGACGCCACGAGCTCCTGAGTGCTCGTGTTCAAAACCAGGATCTGGAAGCAACAACAAAATGTTTGAGTAACTTTTATAACCAAATCAATAAATTTATTACCCGATCGGTTAATACACAACGATTCTGATTAATTAAATACAAAGTGAGCCGCTTACCTTTCCTTTAGCGTTGCCGGTGTAAATGTACTCGCCTCGCCTGTCGAAGGCCGCGACCACGTTGAGGTCTGAGTCGTCGTCCACGGGCAGCACGACGTGCGAGGAGTCGGACAGAGTCAGCAGAACCGGGGCCGACTTCATGGGACACACAAGCACCTTGTTCCTGAAACACAAACATCAGCTCCTGGTATAAACCACCAAGGACTGCAGAGTCCCGTCTTTATTCCGACACCTCTCACCGCTTTGGGGGAAACGCCGGCCAGGTTCTGTTTCCTGCTTCCTAACATTGATTATCAGGGAAGCTCTTCACCGTCTGTGGTGCTAAAAGACTTTTATTGTGAAGCCCATTCAGTTTATAAGCTGAAGCTTTTCACATTTCACTTCCTACCTCCAGCAGAAAATCAGAGTAAGACGGTCAAAGTATCTGCAGCCGCTCTCGTCATCGTTTTACCCGTTTGAAAAAGTGGACGTGATGAAAAATTCTGACCCGGCAGCTCCCAGCGCCATACATTAATAGGAGGAACCCTGAAAAGTACTGAGCTTTAACTTGATAATAGCAACATGACACCAACCATCATCACATTTTTTAAGGCCCCGTGTTGAACTGATAATAAAAATCATTTTGGAAACACTATAAAAATAACACTTGCATGGCTCTGATCAGGCCTTTAGTGATTGGCTGCTGCAGCTGATGGAGCCCACTTTGACCTCTGACCTGGGTGCTTCACTCACATGTCTCTGGGATGGTACTGCAGCTTCAGGATGGGGGAGGGGAACCTGAACCTCTGGTCACAGTCTCCAGTCAGGACGTCCCACTGAGACACGATGTTGTCTGTGGACGCACTCACCAGCTTGTGACCGTCTCGACTCCAGCTGCACACATCATCACACTTACATCGTCACACCGGAAACATTATGTTTCAAAGAGTCTCTGCAAAAAAAAACCTCCTGTACAATAACTTAATCTCTCATTTTGTCTCATTCTATTTCCTGTTACACAACAGCCGTGGATCCTACTGTTACAAATCAACAGCTTCAACAAATTTTATATTTAAAAATAAAAAATCATCAGTAAAACAGTTTATCTTGCAGTATTAAAGAATTCGTAAAAGACTTCCTGACTCCGCCCCTTTATACAGGATTTATTCCAGGTTTGTTGTGAAAGTTTTACAGTAATCCTACTAACTAATGCAGTAGTTAGTTATTAAATAAATAAATAAAACCTCAGACATCGAGGTCACACATTAACACTTTGGGGATGTTTCACGCTAACGCCATGTGTAAAATGTAGCCACACACTGATTTTGCACAATATGAGTGTATTTTTAAGTTACTTTGAAGACCTCTCCACTGCGGGCCGGAACCCTTAAACCAGCGTGACGTGTCTCACCATAGCGAGCACACCGGGTGGATGTGTGCGCTGATGATTTTAGCGATGCCCCGCGTGAGGAAATCCCAGATGACTATACGGCCGTCATTACAGCCCACGGCCAGCAGGGTGCCCCAGCGGTTAAAGGTGCAGGTGAGCGCCATGCTGATGCAGTCCAGAGTTCCATCTGCCTCCTAGTCAGGAAACAAACAAACAAAAAGGACCGACTGCGCTGTGTACGACCATACAGGCCTGTTCAGGAACAAACAAACGCACCACGAGTTTGTTTACACAGAAAAAAGTTTGATTTTTTTAACATTTTATGACTGAAGCTGCAGATGTGCGTCTGATTGAGAAAAGAAAGCCTGGAAGACTGAATTTTAGCCATCAAAATAATGAATATAACCTCAGTGCGCAGCTTTAATATGAAGACAATATTAGAGAAGACACTAATTATCAAAATATTCAGGTTTCTGCATAAAACGCTTCAGATTAGTTAATGTTATGAAAATGATCAACAGCAGGTATTAGGACGAGTTTAACTCCTGCGTGTGTGCGTGTGCAAATTTCAACGGCAGGTACTTCTAATAATTTATGTCTCTTAAAATGAGGGACCAACAGTAAAAAGTGCTGCAATTCCTTCACAGTTCAACGTATTTGGATCCGATGATCCTCACATTAAAGCTGAGCGTCTACAAACTGATTTCTCCATTTGAAATAAATAATAATTTGACAATATCCTAATCTATATGGACCAGACTGTGTGCACGTCACCAACGTCTAAACAGCGGCGTTTCAGTGTCTTACCTCTGGATAGTTCTGCCCAAACGATTCTACGAAAAAACAGAGTGACGTAAAAAATGATCAATAACAAAAGTAACGAGTGATGATGAAGAGCTGGACAAACAGAAACAGCAGCGCTAAGCAAGACATTTAAAACTCTTAAAAAGCTTCAAATAAAGGCCGTGGCTAGCTGCCGGAACGACAGCCGTCAGCCTATTTTTTCTATTGATCACATGACCACTATAAATGTGATCATGTGATCAATTACTTTTACATACCTAACGTAAAAATATAACCTATATATAAACTAACCCTGAACCCAAAAGACTGAACAACACCACCGTGTGACGCCATCTCCAGCAGAAGTCATGTGATCACAGCCTCCAGCTGACCGTATTTCCGGCGCTGGACAAATAGACGGAGTCTGATAAATGTAAGTCCTAACGGGTCCCGAGGACTCTTGGTGTCTGTGCTCATCCACGGATATCGTCGTGTGAAGTGGATGAGAGTCTACGACTTCCCCTGGGCGGGAAACCAGTCCCTCACGAGTTCCTTCCCCAGCCAAGGTCAGCACCCACTTACAGCTGGGTGGACTGAGACGATGCAGATTAAGTGTCTTGTCCAAGGACACAGATTAGGATTCAAACCCAGGTCTATCTATATGTATTGGCAGGCCAGCTCCTGATCCACTGACCTACCTGCTCCACACTGAGCAAACAGATGTTGTAAGTATTACACTTTGATTAATGAAGCGTCTATAAGTACGCAGCGTGTTCATGATCCCACCGGGTGAGGATTAAGGTTTGGGTTTAGGATTATCGTCCCACAGCCAGTCCACCGGGTGAGGATTAAGGTTTGGGTTTAGGATTATCGTCCCACAGCCAGTCCACCGGGTGAAGATTAAGGTTTGGGTTTAGGATTATCGTCCCACAGCCAGTTTTACATGTGTGATAAATTCAAGCTTTCGACCCACTGTCATGTAACGCATTTTCCTTTTTTCGTTCCAAGTATAAAATGCAAACACTCACCGGCCACTTTATTAGGTACACCTGTTTAATTGCCTGTGAACACAAATAGCTAATCAGCCAATCACATGGCAGAAAGGCGATGGCAGCTCAAATAACCACTCAATACAACCAGGGTACGCAGAATACCGTCTCTGAACGCACATCACGGCCAACCTGGAAGCAGACGGGCTCCAGCAGCAGGTCCAAGCCGGTACCGGCAAGGTGTACCTAATAAAGTGGCCGGTGAAAGGCCACGGTAAAGTGTTTAAGATCGTCACATCAAAACGGAATTGCGGCCCTACGTACGGATAGAAAACAAAAATTAAAAAGGCCTGCAGCCTCAGAATCTCGTGACCGACACTGACCAATCAGAAGTGCGACGTTTGAAAAGAATTACGTATTTTTATCCGTACGGTTCCGTACGGATAGCCGCTGCCTTTTATTAAAGTCTAATTCAAACGTTCTGTTCCACCTTATTAAAGCAGCAGAGGACAGCGGTGTCTTTTTTTCTTTTTTAAATCTGCCTCCTGGAAAATGTAAATGTAACTTTCTCTGATTTTCTTATAAATTTAACAAATTTAACAGTAACATTAAAATAGATTATAAAGAGACTTATAGTTTATTAGAACTCACTATTAGAGTCCCTCTTTGTGTGCTGTGGTTTTATAACATTTAAACACTTATTTGGACTAACTTTGTGCTTCTTTATCTTATTTACGTTAGTTAGCATTAGCATGCTAGGCTAGTTTGCTGAAAACAATGACACAGAAACGAATTTACAGAACAAAAAACGGCCAGATTACTTACCGAGAAGTTCTAGATTCATTGCAGGCCGTCCGAGACTCCAGGATTTTTAATTCTCGGAGTTTTATTCGGTTATTTTTGCTCTTTTTTTGTTCCGGTTCTGATTCGGACGCAGAGCCGCCGAGGACCCTAAACAGCGCGCGCCGCTCCGCGTGCCTGAACAAATTGGAGCCCAGTGACGTCATTTCCGCCACCCACCTGCAGTGGAAACGGAAGCAGCAAATTATTTTGATCGATTAATTATTGGTGAAAACGTCGATAACATTTTCATCTTGTTCCAGTTTGTGATCATTTTAGACATTTGAGAACAACTAAAGAGAATGATTCAGAATTCTTTTAAACCAGCTTTAAGCATGTTTTAAACGGGTTTAAACGGGATAAAATCCATAAAAACTGGATTTGACGACTGAATAGTTTGATTTGATTTGCGGAATTTTGATCAAGTTTTTTCGTCTGCCGACGCAGTTTATAAACTAATTTGTTGTTTTTAATCTTATTATTGACTTCGATCTGTTGTCGCTGATGTGGTTTAATGTGAAGGTCCTGACAGGAAGCAGTGGTGTGAGTGCGTGGAGCTTCACTGTGATGTTTGTGCTGAAGGCGCCACGTCGGCAGAAGCAGCGCTCAGACCTGAAGTTTGTTCAGAGACCAGAACCCAAGTCAAGTCCACGAACCGGATCGAGGGCCTGAGTCTGATCCACAATCTGTTCCAGGTGTGTTTGTGGGAGAAGCGCTGGGAAGAATGGTGAAGGTAAGAGCCAAAGAGAAAGTTTGGCTTCTAATCATTCAGCTGCCACTCATCAATAATCAATAATCGATCACCACCAGCAGGGCTGTTATTGAGTCTGCAGCTTCATCACAGTCATGGAAATATCTTTATCCGTTTCATTTAAAAAAAAAGTCTTAAGTTTTCTGATAAACCTGAAGTGTAACTTTAAAAAAAAAAAAAAATTCAGGAACTGTTTATAAAACTGAGGAATTTAAGAAGTTATGTTGGAAAAGTTGGAAAATATAAATTCCAGGAGTTTCTCTGCAGTAACATAAATCAAAAAATAGAAAAAGTGGAAACAAAGTATTTCTACAGAAGAACCGCTGGAAGAACTCCACAGTGACATCTCACCTTGCTCAAGGGCAGTTCAGCTGTGGAAATGAAGGTGCTTTTCTTCAGCTTTCCCATCCACATCGTCAGCTGTCCATTTGGGGGATCAAACCTACAACCTTATGGTCATAGGGGGATTTTAACCGACCTTTAGGCCGCCTCCTTCATCCAAGGATTCAAACATGTAGTTAAAGAATGCGACTTAGTGGAGTTCAGGGACCAAAATAAGCAGCTCAACGGCACAACGTGTTTCTGCAGCACGACTCGTAAAAAGATTAACGTAACGAAGGTAGAGCGAGCGGTTTGAGGCGACGGAGGATTGGGGAGGACGCGAGCGGTTTGAGGCGACGGAGGATTGGGGGAGGACGCGAGCGGTTTGAGGCGACGGAGGATTGGGGGAGGACGCGAGCGGTTTGAGGCGACGGAGGATTGGGGGAGGACGCGAGCGGTTTGAGGCGACGGAGGATTGGGGGACATGAGTTATGAGTGTTGGGACTCATTCTGCTAAATACATAAAATTAAAGGGGCGTCGGTTCAAAGAGCTGATGTTTGGTTTTGGAGCATCTTGGGAGTTTTTCTGGGGAACCTGAGGGTGACCTGGAACCCTCTTGGTGACTTGATGTGGATGGACAGAGTAAAGAAAGGTTCAGGACAGGACTGTACAGACAAAGTCCATGAGAACCATGGACCCACACAGACGTGGGAAAAGAAGACGATGAATTTAGTCGTGTTGAAGTTTTTCGGTGTAAAATGTTCTGTGCAGAGACTCTGAGTAAAAGGAAGGTGTTGTTGTTGTTGTTGTTGTTGTAGAACGTGAACAGTGTGACCGCCGAGCCTCAGCCTGGGACCAGCCTGGCCCTGGATGAAGCTGAACCCGCCCACAGTGGGCCTCCTGAGGGTAAGCAGCGACCCGGCGGGCTGAACCGTCAGGAGGAATCTGCTGTAATCTGCACTCGCATGTTACCAGCTGCTATTTCAGAACCACTCGAGTGTCGGGGGAACGTTTGTGTGAGAGCGACTCAAACCGCACGAGAGCTGCAGCTAACGAGGTGTTCGCTTTAAAAAACCATGTTAGAGTGGCCGGAGACGGAGGGTCCGGCTCCGGCGGGACCCCAACCACCAACATGTATCATTAAATTTAATTTGAATTTGTTCATCTGTTAAAATTGGTAAATTCTTCAGAAATGTCCAGAATCCAGTTCCCTCTTTGACACCAGAACCTTTTTCGCCACCTTTTGTAGGAAATGGTTCCGGTTAGGGCTAACCCTAACCCTGTGTTAGGGTTAACCACAGGATGAGCTCTGTGGTTAACCCTAACCCTGTGTTAGGGTTAAGGCTAACCCTGTGTTAGGGTTAACCCTAACCCTTCCGCTCCTCGCTGCTCCAAAACGTCGTGTTTTCTGTTTGCAAACAAACGTTTCCTGTCCGTTTTTGATTGATCCTGGTTCAACCATCAAAGTGACTTTTCCGGACCTAAAGGTTGTAACTTTACAGCGATTATAGAAAAACTGTTTTTGTTTGTTTTGTTTGTGACTAATTTGGTTTGTTTTTCAGAGGCGGGGAAGGACCACACAGCGCCTCCTCCTGGTGTGATGTGGCGGGTGACTGGCGGCCTCTTCAACGTCACCAAAGGTGTCGTGGGCGCGGCCGTGGGCGGGGTGGCCTGGGTGGGCAGTAAGAGCCTGGAGATCACAAAGTCGGCCGTGACCGCTGTGCCGTCAGTGGGGGTGGGGCTGGTGAAGAGCGGCGTGTCGGCGGTCGCGGGTGGTGTCTCTATGGTGGGCTCCACGGTAACCAGCAAAGTCCCGTTCACGTCCAAGAGGAAGGACAAGTCTGAGTGAGGATGATGATGATGGACTCGCCTGAGCCAGCAGGGAGAGATGTCAGCTGATCTCTGCTGGCCAATCAGACTTCTTGGGTTTCCCGCGGGCGCCGCGGTGCCGTCTGAAGCTTCTTACCGGAATTCATCTTTAAGCTCGGACAAGTCAGTAAAGCCATTAAGCCCCAAAACCAGAACGCTTTCATAAAGTTCCTCCTCTTTCCACGCTGATCTGGACCAGAGGTTCTGAGGCCGCGTCACACAGACCAGGATCCAGTTCCACACGTGCTGGTTTTTGGCACTTTGAGCCAGACTGTGCAGCCTCGGGTCTAAAGACACAAACTGAACTCTTCTAGCTGATTTCGTTTTCTGCGTTTGACTTTTTGGGACTCTGCAGTGGACGCTGATGGGCGGAGTCAAATATTCAGCTCTGTGTGTGACTGTGTGTGTGTGTGACTGTGTGTGTGTGTGACTGTGACTGTGTGACACTGTGTGTGACTGTGTGACACTGTGTGTGACTGTGTGACACTGTGTGTGTAAAATCATTTCAATGCAGCGATTGATGTGAAAATTGATCTTCTTGTATGTTTTTATTCAGTTTATCAATAAAGTAGTTTTTAAGTTTAAATGTGTCAGACTGAGTGAAGACTGCTTCAC